>LGRX02034119.1:0-28724 GCA_001247695.2 Cymbomonas tetramitiformis
AATGCCACCAAGATGGCAAAACAGTCTGATGACCAACCTGAACAACTCAAGACCAAGGTGGCGAGTTTCTCCAAGAGGAAAAGGAGAGTTCCTACACGTTGGCAGCAGCATCCAGCCTTCGAGGACAAGACGACTGCAGCTCAGCTACCCATTGGTGCCATGGGGGCATCTGCCACTTGTGGTCATACTGCATCTCCTGACTGTGCACTGGACACTCGTGCACGTGGTCGGCCAGTATCTCCATTGTATGAAGAGGGCACCGGTCATCAGATGTGGCCCCAAGAGGCAATGGATCCTGATGACAAGCCTGAGCATTTCGATGTGGTGGTACTGGACGATTCTGAGGAAGAAGATGAAGTGGGCGTGGCACCTCGTAGGAAGAGGCAGCAGCAGTAGATTGGCTCTCAAGCTAGACAGTGAAGCAATCTGATAAGTAGATATTTCCTTGGTGCATTGCTGATGCCCCGGTGACATAGAATTCTAATCTGTTGTGATAAGATCATTGAAATGGCTGATTGTCATTGGTAGATATGAATAGAAGGTCGATTCGATCGGACCCGCTGCTTTGCTATTCTGAACAAAAGTGGCTGCTAGCCAAAAAGTAAGTCAGTTTAATTTGGAATACTATTTGCAAGGACCTGCTGTCCTAAATTATCAGTCATTATTTGGTGATATCTTCCTGCCTATGATATATATATATATATATATATGGGATAAGTCTAGATTGGGTGTAGACATTTCATTATAATCTAGATTGGGTGTAGACATTTCATTTATTCCAGATTGGGTGTAGGCACTTCATTTTAATCTAGATTGGGTGTAGACATTTCATTTTAACATACTACCTTGATGTCTGGAGGGCATTACATTTTACATTGATAATATTGCATGTGAACATTATTATGTAAATTCGACCGTTAGATATCAACATCTGACCACAATGAACAGATCTACCGGTTGGATTTGCGAAATAATGTTTTTTTAAGCATCAAACAACAAAAACCATCGATCACGAACAGTTTTTCGCTAGTCATCGCATACAAAAACACGATTTTACAAATTCAACCGTTAGATATGTTCAATTGTTCATTGTGGTTAGATGTTGATATCTACCGGTTGAAGTTGCGAAATGACGTTTTGTTTTGCAACACATAACAACAAACATCGATTCCGAACAGTTTTTTGCTCGTCATCGCATACAAAAAACATTATTTCGCAAATTCAACTGTTAGATATGTTCATTGTGGTCGGATGTTGATATCTACCGGTTGAATTTGTGAGATGATGTTTTTTTAAGCAACAAATAACAACAAAAATTACGGCCCGCCCCCTTATACCTATGTCTACACCCAATGGCACATTAAAATGAAGTGTCAACACCCAATCTTGGCCAAAATGAAGTGCCTACACCCAATCTAGATTAAGATGAAGTGCCTACACCCAATCTAGATTAAGATGAAGTGCCTACACCCAATCTATATTAAAATGAAGTGCCTACACCCAATGCGGATTATAATGAAATATCTACATAATCTAAACTATATATATATATATATTAAGGTGTTAACTACGAATAACACCCCGGTTCAAGCATGTTCTTCCTAAGACACCGAAAAATTAATATGCAAACTTGTATTGTGTTCGGCATAATACAGTTGTATACCGAACACACCACTCGTCGCACTATCCCGCTTGTTCAGAGGGCTGAATCGTTTCCCTTTTAATCTGTTTCCCTGAAGCACGCTTGCCGGAAATCTTTCCCATTTTGATATTTGTTCAGTTTTTGGGGTGCACGCGTGTCATTTGTTTTGCAACAGGCGTAAAATATTGCAACAGGCGTAAAATATTGCAACCGGCGTAAATATTGTTCGGGGGTGCTCTCTAAGAGCTTCTAAGTCTACTTAACAATACAGGGAACCTAGTTCAAGCCTCAAGCTTCAAGAAGAAGATAGTCGCTCCCTGCAGGTCATCGATGAGAGACTGTACGTCAGGGAGAGGGTAACGGTCCTTCACAGTGATCTCGTTGATCTGGCGATAGTCGATCACCAGTCGCAGCTCCTTGGGGTTGGAGGGCTTGGGCACCATCAGGACTGGACTGCCCCAAGGTGAAGACGAGGGACGGATGTATCCCTTTGCCAAGAGCTCGTCCAGTTGTCCACGAAGTTGTCGCAACTCCTCCATGGACAGCTTGTAGCACCTCTTGTGTCGTGCACCATCACGGTACTCGGGGTCCACGCGCAGCGGCGATTTGTGGTCGCGGTCCACGACGCCCTCAGGAAGCTCCATGCCCACCACGTCCTGGTACCGCTGCTTCAGCTTCACCAGCTCGTCCAGGATCCATTGTGGTACCTCTGCGTCCTCCTCATCCGGCTTGGCCTCCTTGGTCTCACCTTTGCCGTTCCGCTCATCACCAGGTGTCGCCGCAGCAGCTGGTGCCTCTTTCCTGAAACAGCTATACCCATCTTTGCCTTGCCCTGTCTCAGCTTCTATAGGTGCTGCCAGTACTGGCTCGCTAACTCTGCGCGATCTCCTGTGGTTCACCCCTCTGCTCCTCCGTTGCTCCTGCTGCAGACGCAGTGCCTGCCCTGTTTTCCACAAACAGTATGCCTCCTCTTCCCACTCAGGTTCCAATTCCTCCGCGTGATGCTGTGCAGCCTGCTCCCTGCGCTCTCGTGGAAGCATCTGGAACGCCTCCCATCTGGCCCTTGTGGGGTAAGGTCCCCAGTCTCGCACAGCGGGTTGCGCTGATGTGGGGCACGTCACCGGTCGCAGAGCACACACCTGCTCCTGTGCCCAGTCCTCCTGCTCCGTTGCATCTTGTTCAGATTCAGACGAACTGCTGTCGGAGATTAGGGTGGCTACGCTTGCTACTGTACTGTCGCTGTCGCAGCCTTCCTCGTCAGAGGTAACTTCCCCCCCCCTCGGCCTAGCGTTGTCACCCTCTGCCTCCGATGATGATGATGAAGATGACTCTGATAAGGCTGCAGAGGCCTCTAAAGGAGAGTTGGGGTCATCGGTGGCCTCCATTTTAAATGTGCCATCTGGAGCCAGATACATCAGGTACGCCTCCTCGCCGCTATTCTTCAAAGCTCGCAGGTCCTTCCTGGCTTGCTTAGTACTGATAAGCTGTGCCTCTACCAGTCCCATGGCCTGCCCAGACCCTGTAGATGACGACCCAGGGTTGCAACCCGCGATGACTACTTTCTGCGACCCATGTCCGAACTTCACGCTACCATACTGGGCGTAGTCAAATGTGACCTTCTTCTGTGCTCGTAGCCAGTCTCCGCCCAACACTATGTCCACTCCGAGTGCTAATGGCATGACGCGCAGTGTAACCTGTTTGGCATAACTGCCCTTCCGTGTCTCGGCTGTGAGCTTCGGACGGACGCAAGAGTTGGCGTCGTACACGGTGCCATCTGCCACCTGCACCTTCATCGGCGTCTCGTGTTTCTTGGGCTGGAGTTTAAACTTCTTGGCGGCCTCCACAGAAGTGAAGCTAGAAGAAGCTCCAGAGTCCACCAAGACCTTTACTCGTACTCTGCCTACCCAAGCCCAGAAAATCAGCAGAGTGGGTCCCTTCGCGTCCATAGCAGCTAGTACATCTGCATCCAACCATTCTCCCCAGCGTCCAGACCCTGCGTCCACCCCTATCTCTGGTCTGATGCTGGCCAGTTTGTGCAGTCCTGGCTCCTTCTCAGGCGGATTCAGCTCCTCATCTGAATTGTCTTCCGGCAGATGGTACGTGCCGGCCTCTGCTATCTTGGCTTGCCAACGAGCCTGCCTGGTGACCTGATCTTCTGGTTCTGAATCACCAGGCCATGGCGCAGGTCGAGCTGCCTCTGCTTCCTGATGCGCCCGGGTGATCTTCCTCAGCTGGTCAACACGCTCCCGAATCTGCGCCAATGCACTTCTGACTCTGTGCCCGTGCACTTCCACTTCTTTCCTTCTGCGCGTTACTGTCTGTGCTGCTTTCCAGGCTGCTGACAGGTGTCCGTCGCGTAACCGTTGCTGGGCGTGTGATAGCACTGGCTGCTTAGCGCGATCCAGTTGTCGGCGCAGAGCTCTCCCGACCAGCTGGCGCGGGGCTGCTTCCTCTCTAAAGCGCACTCTTCTGACTCCTGGGGGCTGCAACGCGCGCTGGTACACCCCTTTTGAGCTAGGGGCTCCTTGACTCCCTTTGCCGAACAGAGGAAATCTGATCTGAACCTCTGTTGGTTGGGATGCCTGTGCCGGCGCAGCGTTTGGCTCAGTTCTCCCTGGTGCTACCACTGTGATTGGCCGTGACCTCTTCAGCCAGCGTAATGCTCGCCTCATCTTCTCCACCGCTCGCTGCGCTGGTCCTGGTCCGTGCCTCATCCGATGATCCTCTCTGAAGTGAGTGATCCATCGGTAGGTCTGACTCTGCCTGCCTCTCTCTGGTTCTCTTCCAGAGTCGGCCTCCCTCCTGATGGCCATGGCGAGGTGCGGAGTACTTACCTCGCGGGCCTGGGGGCCTATCCGCGTTGTCCGGGAGAGGCACCGGCCCCCGTCGACTCTCCCTCGGCAAAATCCATGTGCTCCGGGGCTACCAGTGCCAGCTGCTGCTCCACTATCCCGCCAGATCCAGTATCTATTCCCGCGTTCTTGAAGGTCTCGAAGGCCTCCTCCCAGATACATTTGACCCAGGCTGCTTTCTGCTGGGGCTGGTGTTGATGTGGGCAGTCGCGAGCCAGATGCTCCTTGGACTTGCATTTTCGACAGCCAGAGTAGACTGACGATCCTGGCAGCTGCCGGCCTTCCACTTCCGTTGGAGTAGTGGTCGTGGGCATGGCGTAGCATTGTTCCTTGGGAGATGCTTCTTCCTCCCAGAATTCTGCCAAAGGAGCTACAGGGAAGGGGGATTGATCGCGGGCAGTCTTCAGATGCGCAGGATCCTTGCGTTCCTCCATCGTAGCTTGCTCCACATATCTGCGCAGTAGCTCTGCCTCCCATCCAACCTTCCCAGAGCTCTGGTTGAAATCCACCTTTCCAACCAATTCCTTGTGGACTCTGGCATGCAGTTCTGGTGTCAGTCCACTTAGGAATATACCCGGTAGTGCCGCTCTACTTACTGGTCCCGTCACCCCATGGTTATGCAGCATTTCCAACATGTCGAAGGACTCCATGAGAGAGTGATGGAAGGTGGCGGCGTTTCTTCCAGCGTTCTTGCCAGAGGCTTGACGAGCTCGCGACAGCATATTGGGTAAGATACTCAGGTGAGCGTCAGTAACACACGCTCGCGCAAGCGTGGCCACTAAGTCGTCCGGACTCTGCATCTGGTTGGCCAACACTTTCTGGGTTAGAACTCCTTGCGCTGACCCCTCCACCCGGTCCCTGATGATCAGTCGTAGTTCTTCTGGCACGGTGGTGATGGTGGCCCCTTCCTGATCTCCATCATCGCAGGACTTCTTCTTCGTCAACGCCCTCTTCACCAGTGCCTCCTTGAAGTGATCTTGCAGTTCTCTCATAAACTTCTTCAGGGGAGCTAACAGATGTCCAGATGGTCTGTCCCCGCTGGGGCTATCCGTAGGGCATGTGTACGTGGTGATGCGGTCCCGTAGTTTCCGTAGAGAAAGCAACAATCTGTCCTCAGCTTCCAACTCCTTCAGCTTGGTATAGTCTGCCCGCTGTTGATCCCTCTCTGTCTGCTCCTGCTCGACTGGTCTTCGGGGCGGTGGACAGTTCGGAGGTTCTTCTTCAGGTTCCTCTGGTGGAGGTGGAGGCTGGGACTGTCGAGGGGGTTGTGACTGTGGTAAAGTGACACTGGGAGTTGGGATGTTGGGCAGTTGGGCCAATGCACCAGACCAGGGCGGCTGAGTACAATTCTGACAGAGTGGAACTTGCTCACACGTTCTGTTGGGTCCCAGCATGACGTCCCATACTAACCCAGAGGCGACCTTAACCCCTCCAGCTGGTGACAACAACAGTCTACCGCATCTGCTGCAATCCGTGCCGCTCTGAACAGCCTGATCCCGTCTGGGTCCTACCAGCTGCATCACCGGGCTGATCAGTGACTCCCGAGCTCTGTGGTTCTGAGCGTGCCCATAGCTAATCGCTAGAGTGGAGTACTGTTTGGCTATGGCCACGGCTGTCTGAGCATCAGCATCGTGGCGCCTCACGTAGTCCCCGATACCCTGTTCTACAGTGATGGGTACCAGTGGGTCTCTCCACTCTTCCAGGGCTTCGTGGATTGGTGGGGCTGCCTTAGCCGATGACGCTGAGCCTGATGCTTCATCATTGCCAGACTTGGACGGGGATCCTCCGGACTCATATCGGGTGGTTATGGCTAAACGCCACGCCTCGTCGGGACTCAGTGAGGGATGCCGAGCCTTAGTCCAGTCATACCAGACCCACTCCGACTCTTCGGGTGAAGGGACTACTGCGCAGATGGCCTCCTTTCCCTTCAGAACCTCCCTCTGGGTTGCTATCAAAGCTTCCCAGCCCTCCTCTTCCCAACTCACCACTTCACCTCGAGCTGCTGCCAGAGCGACGGCCTTCTGGCGCTCTTCTGGGAGGCACTCAAAAGCCTGGTCCCGCAGAGCCTTGTCTTTGAACAAAGTTCTGACAGCCATCCCTTCTGTCAGCTCAGGCTCCAGAGCTGATACTCGAGAGGCAGGCTCCTCATCTACAGCCTTCCCTTTTGCTGCCTTGACTGCCCTCTTCTTGGCTAACTGCTTCTTCCGCCTCCGTTGCCGCCTGCTGCTGCCGCTGCTGCTACCTCTGCCTCTACGCCTGCTGCTGCCGCGGCTGCCTCGCTCCGGGGAAACTGTAGAATCGCTGGAGTCACTGGGCCCACTGCTGTCGCTGCTGGGAGGGAAACGAGGAATTGGTGAGAAGCCCGGGGGATATGCCAATCCGCATCTGGGTATTTCTTCCCACTGCGGCACGGATGGTTGCCTCTGGGCCTCTGCTGGAGCCGCTGAGAGTGCTGTGAAGCGATCCGAGAGAGCTGAGAAGGTGTTGCGGGTGGGGGTCGCTCCTCTTTCCTTAACACGTGCTCTGCCAAAGTTCACTCCTGCGAAGAGTTTCCTTGGCAGCCCTTCCTGGTGTAGCAAAGTCCCGTGTTTAAGGGCACGCCTGTATTCCCTTTCTGTCACTCCGGCCTGTAGCACAGCTAACTCCTGCGGGGAGGCCGGATGCCAAATGATCTTCCCGCTCCGGGTGCGTGGTTCATTATAGAACCATTGCGTGAGGGTCTTCTTTTCCTCAGCTGACAGTGCAACTATCTGCAACCTCACGGGGGCTGAAGCCTGCGATTCCGCGCTGTCCCCACTGTGGTCGCTCCACGCAGTGCTGGTTCCCTCTATCCATCTGATCACCCGGACCTTCTGGTCCTTCCCGCACTTGCTGTACGCACGGTCCAGAGCTATTTGCTCTGGCGACCGGAAATCCTTCCTTCGGTCTGGCGATCTCTGCCTGTCCCCCTGAGGAACTGAGGGTTGCCCAACTGGCTGAGCCTGCCGAGCTGGCTGAGCTGGAAGCTCTGATGCTTGGAGGCGGGCTGATTCTCTCAAAGCTCTGACAGACCGTGCTCCTTCCTTCAGCTGCGGTCCAACTCTCTCCAGGGCAGCCACTAATTCCCGGCTGGCCAATTCCCCTCTGGCTTCCATCGCTGGACGCGGTGTCGCTGGAAGGGGTAGTGCTGGAAAGTCCTCTGCAGAGACATAGGGGTCAGGCAATACAAAGTCCGCGTGTTGCAAGGCTGATGCTGGCTGAGTCAGGTTCTCGCCAGAGCCTCCGGCGCTCAGGACAGGGGAGGGATTCTGATCGCGAATCGCTGGAACTGCGCCTGCTTGGGCGACTGGGGTCACACCTGCCTTGGCCGCTAAAGCAGCGTTTGCTGACTGTCCCGGCATTGAAGGTGAGGATGCCGAGACAGCCGAGCTAGAGGACGCTTGACCAGTCGCAGTCTGGCTGACAACAGCTCTGCTGCGCTGGATCAGAAGCTCAGTACGTTCTGGTCTCTTCCTGGTTCGTTCAGCGCGCCCCTCGCTGGTTACAGCCAGTCCTTCCAGCGTCGTCGTCGAGCCAGTTCGTGAGTCGGTAACAGCCGTAACTCCAGACACCGATGGCGTTGTAACAGCCGCACCTTCAGACACCGATGACGTTGTAACGACCATATCTCCAGACACCGATGACGTTGCGACAGCCGTATTTCCAGACACCGATGACGTTATAACAGCCGTATCTCCAGACACCGATGACGTTGTAATAGCCGTATCTCCAGACACCGATGACGTTGAAATTTGGCCAGAGCCTCCGGCGGAAAGGGTCGACGTGGGGACCCTATCCCCCACCATTGGGCAAGTAACAACAGTGGCACTTCCAGACACCGATGACGTTGAAATTTGGCCAGAGCCTCCGGCGGAAAGGGTCGACGTGGGGACCCTATCCCCCACCATTGGGCAAGTGACAACAGTGGCACCTCCAGTCACCGATGACGTTGGAATTTTGCCAGAGCCTCCGGCGGAAAGGGTCGATATGGAAGCTCGGTTCCCCGCTTTCGGGCAGGAGGTCGCAGAAACGGATTGTGCTGCCAGTGCTGCCATGTTCATCCGTTCTAAGTCCTGCAGCTTAGTGGCAATCGGAGTGAAAATAGGGGTATGAACAGGGGTCTCCAGTGCCGGAATAACCCCTACTGGCTCACAGGGCAATGTACTCAGTGGTACTGGACTCACTGGTACTTGCACCACTTCCCCCCCCCCTGCCGAGGGGGTAATTCCTGCGCTGGCAACGTGCACTAAAGGTGTCACAGCAGGTGGTAGCTGAACGGCTGCTTCCGTTACTGGAACAGGATAGGACAGGGCTAAATTCGGTGCCACGGACGCCGTGGGGTACGGTGAGAGCTCAGGCACTGACAGATTCGGCACCGGGGGAGACAGCATACCCGGAGAAGGGTACCCCATTGGTACGCTGTACGCAGCCGCTGGCAACGGAGTGGTATGCGGCCACAAGGCACGTGGTGGCAGTTGGTGCTGCTGACCGTACTGCTGTTGCTGCAGAAAAATTTGCTGTTGAAAATTCCTCTGGTGAGCTAAATCATCACGGGGCTGCGGCTGCCAAAATTGACCGGCTGGCGTTGTCATAATTGGGCTACCGTTAGAGCTGCGCTCGTCATACCCACTGTGGGGGCCGGAAAAATCGTACGAATTCCGCTGAAATTGCGGCGGCGCCGTCATAAAATTACGCTGCGGCAGTTCGTGCAAAAATCCGTACGCAGAATTTACATCCAGCTGTTGCGTTGAGCCAACGTACGAGAGTCCAGGTTGTGTGTGCGCAGCCGATTGCGGAAAGACGTGCGAAACAATTCTCGGGTCGAGCGATTCAGAGTAATTCGCTGCCGAAAGAAACTGCGATTGCTCCGTGGAAGCCGCTACAGCCGTGTGCGACGGAATTCCATGCTGAAAGTCCATGATTGCGCTGTGAGTGAACGCACGTAAACGGCAGTGAACTCACACAGTACGGGCGATAAATTTTCTGCCGATTGACGCCGATTTCGGTTTAACGAAAGGCAGATCCCGCGGAAAGGTACCTGCAAAGACGGATTACATCACACTTGAACGTGTGGTATATGCATTCAGGAACAGTATATGATATTTTCCGTCGAAATTCGCAGCCCTGACGAAAGGCGGACGCAATTAAGCGTGTTTTACGTCGTCGTCTTCAGAATTTTCGTGGGAACCCGCGGAAAGGCCTCGCGGAGAAGTTGTGTGCCGATAATTGCACAGCCGAAGTTCAGTCGGCACTAACAGGTCGCGTCTAACGCAACCACGCTGATACCAGTTGTTCGGGGGTGCTCTCTAAGAGCTTCTAAGTCTACTTAACAATACAGGGAACCTAGTTCAAGCCTGCAAGAGATATGTATGGCTGTAAGCAAGATACATATATGTGAATCGGATCTTTCTTAAATGTCGGAGTTACAAAAGCCAGGTGTGGCTGTTCAGTAACAAATTCAAAACTGTTTCATTCAGCCTGCTCGGCTGCTTTATGCCATGGTTTCCGATCTCGACTTTCGAACTTCACTCGATGTCGACTCCTGTCAGGTCCCATCATACTTCATGAGAACTCGAACAGTCACATCATAGAATCTGCCGACTAGCCCAGTTATATCATCACTGTATTCCGAGCCACTCCATATCACTCTGAATAATTATAACTGTGCTGACTTGGCAATATTGGAGGCCATACCAGCTTTCCCTCCAATTTCTCTGACTGCTGGTTTTCCCACCAAAACTCACTTTCGGGTCAGGTATTTCTGTCAGTCATTTCTGTCAGACCCCCTTGTCATCTGGTCACATAAATGCCTGTCACTGATGACTGTCATCGTACCCGTCACTCGTAGCTCTGACGCGTCATCATACTGTCTCGTGACTTACCCTAGCACAAATATTGCACTCGCTACGTACAGGGGGATGTTTTCGAGAACTAACACGCTCGTCCTTTCCCATAATTTCGACGGAATATCGTCATTTAAAAATGATAGATAATAATGACAGTCACTGTCACCGTGTGTCACGATTTCCGAATGACAATTCTGCGTGCGATCATTGGCCGAAAGGCCGAAGAGCATGGTAGCACCATGCAACTTGCATGGTACAACCAGCCAACGTGGCATGCACGGGTCCCCAACATACCATGCTACATACTATGCTACATATCGCGCTTCGATGATGATACACATACCATATTTTCCATGATGGTATCATGATTGTGACACCACAAGAGGGCGTCACTATGGGGTCGAGCGAATGCACCGTAGGAATGATGTGATAGCGCGCCTGCCGCAACGCATGAATCGAGCACTTTATTCATGAATTTGAGTATGAATAATTTCCGGGCAATATCTGGTATCGCATACTCATGAATAACTCCATTTTTATATTATATATGGGAGCGCCTATTCAACCCTCGCTGGGTGCATATCATACGTGGGCGGTCGGTTTTCGTCATGCCGTCTTTTATTTTCGCTTCAAAACTGTTTTGACGAATTCCTCAACTCATGAATTCCCTCGAGTGCGTCAGTGACACTGCCCATTCGCCACATCGGCATGCCGATACGTAGACAATCACAACACCTGACAACGCGCTTTCCTTTTGCCTTTGCACCACTCCCTTTGCCGTCGCCTTTGCCGTCGTTGCCCTTTCCTTTACCGTAAAATCTTATCTTCGCTTTCATTGTCATTATTGTCCCATATCCACAATGGTTGCAACCTCAAACGACCCAACACAATACCCTAATTCATACAAAGGCAAGCTGGAGAAGTCCACATGGGTAGTAGCGATGCCTGTTGCGAGGCGACTTGACTCCACAAACCGCCCCTGGTTGACTTGTGTTTCGGTTGTAAGTTCGTTCATCACAAAAAAGAAGGAAGGTTTGCCGGTCAGGTGTGGCATGCCACACCGCCGCGACAATTGGCAAACGTGCCTCCTCGCCGCGGGTGTGGTGGTATTCGCTGGGAAGAATCCTACTTGCGGCCGATATTACACGTACGCAAAACGTCTTTGCGTCAATATTATATCTTCCATCGCGACGCTTCTTAATTGGAATCTGTTGTTCCGTTTTCAAGGTCCTCGGGCGTTCGCCCACTACTGGGCTTCACGAGGTCCAGCAGCCCATCAAGGGTGAGGAGGATCACACCGCCGATGGGGAAAAGGAAACCATTGCGCTCGAATGGTGTTGTAGCGTAGCTCAAGCCATGTTCACCGTCTTCTCTGGGCGTCCCCCCAACATCGAAGACGCCCTACTAAGAGACCTTTTCCTGAAAAAGGGTACGGAACATCCCAAAGTCCACGGTAACCTTGCCCTCCCATCCACCGCATTCATGCCAACTTGTTTTATATATAAGGGCAGGTCCTTTCTTTGGTCGGTCATTACATAAATGTTTAGTTTTCTACAAAGCGTTGCCTGTGCCGGTGCCTTTGCCTTTTGCCTTTACCTTTTGCCCAATGCCCTGCCCTTCGCCCGTCGCCTTTACGCGTGCCTTCTATTGTGGGGTTTCACTCGTCTTGTTCTTTGCGTGCATTGCCCTTTACAGCCCGTGCGCTGGAAAGGCGGAAGCAAGAGGCCGAGGGCAATAATGCGGTTAAGGAGGCCCCCCTCAAAGAAACCAGCCAGTCATTAAAAAACGCAAGGCGATAATACCCACCTCAAGTATACCGCTTGTTGTTTCTTCAACAGCTTCCCTGCCCTGTCTGTCCACATTATTTCTCCTTAGGGTAAGCCAAAAACCTTTTCCCAGGTCAAACGCCTGCAGGTTCAAATCCACTGCTTTTTCTAGTGCATCCGGCCCGCAAAGGTTTCTCGGAGGGGATTATCAAAATGGTTCGAAATAAGCAAGCGAACGAACAGTCAGCCTCTGACACGCCTGCGGGGCCTTCACAAGCGACGCCGGCATCGCACCCCTCGACAACCGAATCCGGCGCCGACGCTTGGGCTTGGCAATCGGTCGGTGGCCCACCATACGTGGGGCACGGGGTTTGCAAAGAGGAACTTACTTGAGCCTTTTGAATCCCCCTACCCAGATAGCAGGGCGAATATAGTAGGGGTGAGGAACTAGGACGGAAGTGGGGAGTAGTAACGGGAGTGCATTCTTTGTTTTGGGAAAGGAAGACGGTAAATCGATCGGATATCGGCGTAAATCAATCGATGGCCAGAACGCACTTGTGCATGCCATATGTGTGTTTTCGTATACTGCAATAATCTTCATAGCGAAAATGATAGTATTTTCATGAAGGGTTGTTCCATATATTGCCCGAAGGTTATGTTCAAGGCGCATGCTTTCAATATATGGGTTTGCAAATAATTTAAAATGTGTTGGTCCAGCCGGACCATAAAAAATGAATCCTAGGTAACACCGGGTACCACGGATGAAAATTTTGAGCCCATGTTGAAAAGTTCGTGAGTTGCCCGATCTGGAGTGTCAAAGCATAATTTGCATCGGAAGTGGGTCTTCATGCCGCAAATGCGAGTTGAAGGTGCATGGGTGGGGCAGTATCGGCGCGCTCGTGATGGCAAGGGTGCTCATCACGTGAGGCATAATTCAAAACTAGCATGCCAACACAAGTGCGCCTGGCGCACTCATGCTCAAAATTGGCGCTCATATGCGCGCGGTGCGCTTATAATGTCACATATATATTGAAAGCGTGCTTGATGGCATGGACGCTGAATAGGCAACATGAAGCCATACTGATGCACCTAATTGTAACCAAGGCAATCTTATCGAAATCCATTTCCACTTTCCAATATCCTCTGCTAAAACTTGCCGATGTCTCGAAATGGAACACAGTGGATCATGGCTACCAAGAGTGAGATCACTGGTCATGCATCAGAATCCCGTTAATGGGAGTACCACGCTCATGAGCTGAGCTACTGCACCGCGTTAAAATGTAGGACTATGTCGTGTTCTCGGTGCTCGCCACTTTAACGGCATCCCCATTCACCCCTTGATCATCGAAGATTTCCTGTCCATCCAAGAGAGCTTTTGCATCTGATTTAATATCCTTCTCTACCCATATCAACTGATTTACCCCCCTCGTTTTGAGCTTCCTCAGACTCTATGCCTTCACCAGACAGCTGATCACCCTCCCCAAGAGCCTTCTCAGGCTCTGTGCCTTGATGGGATGACAGATCACCCGCCTTGGGAGGCTCCTCACCATCCCCTGTACTGCTCGTGGCTGGATGTTCAACCCCCCCTAGAGCCTCCTCACTCTCTGCACCTTCATCGGAAAGCTGAATTTCCTCCCTGAGACGCTCTTTAGCCCCGGTACTGCCACTGGACGGCCGATGCCCCTCCCCAAGGGCTTCCTCAGCCTCCGCACCTTCATCAGAAGGTCGATGCCCCTCCCCAAGGGCTTCCTCAGTCTCTGCACCTTCATCAGAAGGTTGATGCCCCTCCCCAGATCCCCCTTCAAACCCTGAACTGCCACTGGACAGCTGATCGCCCTTCCAGAGAGCCTCCCCACCCCCTGAACTGCCCCCGGATGGCTTCTGCCCCTCCCAGGCAGGCTTCTCAGAATCCACACCTGTATTGGACGGCTGATCAATATCCAAGGAAGCATCCTCAACCCCTGCACTGCCATTATCCAGCTGATCATCCTCCAGAGGAGCCTTCGCACCCCCTACATTGCCATCTGACGGCTGGTGCCCATTCCTGGGAGCCTCCTCAGCCTCTGCACCTCCATCAGACGGATGATGTCCGTCCCCGTGAACCTCGTCACCCCCTGCGCTGCCATTAGACTGCTTCTTCCCGTCCCACGGAGCCTCCAAAGCTGCTATGGCGGCCTCATCTAGCGGCTCCTCCTCCGGGCCCTCTGCAGCCTCATCTAGCGGCTCCTCCTCCGGGCCCTCTGCAGCCTCATCTAGCGGTTCCTCCTCCGGGCCCTCCGCAGCCTCTGTGACTTCATCGGACATCCGAGTCCCACCCCTGGCAGGCGTGTCAGTTTCGCTGCCTTCATCGGAGGACCGATGCCCCTCTCTGGGAGCTGTCTCAGCCTCCACGTCACCATCGGATGACATGATCTCATTCTCCTCCCAAGCTTCTGCAGCCGCTTCCTGCCCATCATATCGGCTTCTGCGGGAAGGCCGCGCCCTCTTGTGGAACTTCGGCATGGGGTCGCCACTGCGCCGCTGGGTCGTGCGAGACTGCCTTTCTGCCAGCTTGTTTATTCGAAAGTCTGCAACGCTCGCCTCCGCCGGGACTCGATGGTGCCGACTGAGGCGCTCTGCTCTTCCGCCCTCCGCCCTCATCACCACAGTTACAACTCCCTCGTGGTCCGCCCTCCGCACTCATCACCACAGTTACAACTCCCTCGAGGCCGAGTTGCGCCCAGTGGGTGCAGCTCAATCAGGATAGCTCATGATGGAAATCAAAACATACGTGCATTCCACATCCACGACAAACTCTGTGTGTTGCCTGCCACCCTACCCTAGACAATGAGAGCTGCACTCGACAGCTTCGATAGCTGTGAACACATGCCCCATATTTCGCTTTCTGCAAGAACTTGCGGCTCAAGCCAATACAAAAACCTCATTGCCTCGGAACTGCCCGCGTGGCTCAAGCTTGCAACACACTCCTGTAGCAAGTTCAACTTCATGAATCTGCCGAGGCCGCGGTGATGCCGGTCCAACCAGGCCAAGAGCACGCCTCAAGCCGGTGAGGCGGACTTCGAGGAGGCGCACCAATATTAATGTCAGTGAGCTGGTCATAGTTAATACATTGGTGATCCATGAGAAAGGTGAGCATGCTTGTGACCCGCGATGTGGTGTAGAAGTGCTCCGAGTTCCACGCCTGCCCCTCTCCTTACCATCTCATCACCGTTGTGCGGCCTCGAAAATTGTTTAGAGAACGAGCAATTTTGAGAAAGCCCTCAAGAGTGAGAGCGCAATTTTGAGAAACTCTTCAGAGCTGGTTGCACACCTCCAAGAGTGCGTCTCGCCCACCAGAGATATGGGCCGGCCATAAATGCTCCGAGCGCCAATGGGAGTGCGTGTGTGCGTGAGAGAGAGAGAGAGTGCTTTTGTGAAACACCTTCACCGTGAGAGGATATTTTTGGGGAAACCCTGCACAGAGTGAGTGAGGGTGAGGGGGTGAGGGGTGGAAGAGGAGGCGTGATGTGACCCATGGGCTGCGCTTGATGTGGGTGCGTGATGTGTGACTCCATGGGCTGCGCTTGATGTGGGTGCCGTGATGTGTGACCTGGGCGCTGATGGTGTGACCCATGGGGCTGCGCTTGATGTGGTGCCGTGATGTGACCATGGGCTGCGCTGATGTGGGTGCCATGTGTGACTGCCATGGGCTGCGCTTGATGTGGGTGCCGTGATGTGTGACTCCATGGGCTGCGCTTGATGTGGGTGCCGTGATGTGTGACTCCATGGGCTCACATTAATTGGATGTCTTACACGCTTTTTGAGCAGAGCATGTCTGATGGATGGTGTTTGAGCCAATTCAAAGAATGTGTTGGAATGACCCCTTGTGGTGACTTGCAGCGTGAGCAGGTGGGATGCCACTTGCGCCGCTCAAAGTGGTACGGATGACACTTGCGCAATTTGCTCAGTCGCCAGAATGAAGCTGGAGCCGAGTTGCAGAGTCAGCAGGTGGGATTATGCCCGCGCCTTGTCAGGGGAAGGTCTCAGTCACTGTTTGGGGAGCAGTCTTGTGGGTACAAAAGGGGGGAAAGTTGGAGGGGAGAACCGCAATAAGATGCCCAGGAATATGTCGAGGGGACTCCAGATTTGCACACGGCTTCTTGCCCGCATGATAAAGATTCAGCAGGAGCTTCGGGCTGAGCATGGTCGGGTCCTTCCAGGAGCCGGCTGCAGGTGAGGCCTCCAAGGCGTTCGGGGAGTCCGCGCTTGGAATGCCGAAATGCTTGTACCACCACCACACCCTGCCCACATGATCCCTCTGAATCAACTGGAAATCATACTTCAACTCTGTACAATCTGTTTAAATTGGAGCACTACGGAATTTTAGTGGTTTCCAAAATCAGAATCCTTGTCTTCCGTTGAAGTAGATCAGCATGACACATGTAGCTGTAGCTGACACTGTACAGTAGTACAAATGGCCACGAATCGTCTCGGCCATTCAGCTCCGTTCGTTTTGCTTTGCAAACAGGAACTTCACGGGCACCTCAGTACTCTGCGAGGCACGCTGCAAACACTTTGCCATTTTACTTCCATCTGGGTTTTCACTGTGTAATCAGTGGAGTATGCCAGATGGCCTGTGAGGGGAAAGAGTCTGGTGAACCGATGATCGGGACTTCCGGCACGGATTTTTGTCACCCCTCCCCACACAAGGGACTTCCCAGGAGAACGACGTGAACTTCAGCAGCAACACCTGTGGATGGGGTCAGTGGAAGATCGATTCGATCCACTGCTGATCTCCGGTTCACTGAGTGTGAAAAAGGCAGTAGCATCGGAGCCCGAATGCTCTTAAAATAGCGCTAATCAGTCGATGGACTTCAGGAAGAAGCTTCACTGCATTCTTGCTGCAGAGGGCAACCCATTCCCAGAGGCCGGCATCGCGGACATCCGGAATCCTCAGCTGTACGGCCTGCAATCAAACAAGACGTACGGCGCCCTCTCCTCTGCAAGCAGTCCCACTCTTCGATGAAGTGTGAGTGAATGGTTCTGGGACTGGCGTTTTACCTGCACGGCGTCATCATCTACGGTAACTGAAGCCTCGACGAAGTGGAGGGTGGAGGGCGGATTCACGGACTCCAAGCAGCTCCAGTGGAGGCTAAACGAGGTGATCAACTCTACTCACGGTGTGTACGCGGTGCGGTGCGACTGGTGGACGATGCTTGAGTTACACGGACAGCTAGAATCAGAATCTTCTCCCTGAACTCGCGGAGGCGCGGAAGCTCTGCATGCAAAACTGTCCTTTGTGAAAGACCGTGTCGACGGGATGGCAGACGGTGTTGCGGGGAAGGAGGTGCTGTGTCGATGGCTGGAGGAGTTCGAATTTGACAAGTCACGTGGGAACGCGGTTCTGGTTAAATTGGAGCCTGCGGAATTCTAGAGGTCTCTGTGCCGGTAGATCGATGAGAGTTTCCTGAGCCGTCAGATCAAAAGCACCGGTGATTTAGATCTGAAGGTTTTACACTCGACAGTATTTAGGAGTTCCGACGGTGGGAATCCGCAGCTCTGTTCTTTTGCCTTTGCAAAAGAACTTCACAAGAAATTTTCCCTGTGGAAATTCTTAGAACGGCACACTGCAATTTTTTACCCCACATTTTTACATTGCTGTGGAAGTTTTACAACGTTTGACGACTTGAAGAATGGCCGATCAAGCAAGCTCAGAAGGTGGTCCGGACAAGACGCCGCCCGCACGAGAACGGCCGGTTGAGACGCGCGAGCCGAAGACCGGGATGGAAGCTCTGCTAGCACAGCAGGCTGAGATGATGACAATGATGATGCAGCAAATGAAGGACCTCAACGCGCGGGTGGAGGTCGCTGAGGAGGCGGCTGCGAAAGCTGTTTCCCAAGCTGGCGAAACCGCTCAGAGCGGGGACGCAGAGCTGGAGGCTTTGAAGAGGCTACCCTACGTGTACTACTGGACGCGGGGAATTTGTTCCACACGCGACCTGCTAATGTGGAGACCGACATGCCCCAGATGTATGATCTCTACAACGACAAGACGTACGACACCCTCTCTAAACACACTAACTCTGCAATGCGTTACAAGCAGTTAGTGCCCGCGCCAGCGCTCTCGTACATGCACGACGCAATCGTGTACTCCGAGGTGACTTTGGACTGGCTCCAAGACGAGAAGGAACCTCCCACGGTGGAGGACTTGGCCGAGCGCGTGTACACCGCCCACAACACGCTTAAGGGTGTTTTCGCACTTCTCAGCTATCGCTACACCATGATCCAGCTCAGGGTAAGCATGGAATCTGCAGGCCAAGCTGGCCTTCATCGAGGAGAAGGTGTACGCTGGGAGCGACGGGCGGGTGGGCGACTCAGTGCTCACGAAGTGGTTGAAGGAGTTCGACACCACGAAGGCGAAGGCCGTGATGAACACGCACGCCAAGGCCAGCACCTAATTTTTCGTGACTGTCAAGGTTTTGACTTTTCGTGACCGTCAAGGAGGAAAAGGTAAAGGGGCTGCGGGTGGCGGAGCTGGTAAAGGTGAAGGCGGCGTGGTGCCCAAGCCCAGACCTAACCTTCCATTCAGGAAGGTGTTGGACGCCTTCCGCCCCTCGGGGCGTCCAACGCAAGGAGCCCACCCTGCAAGAAAGGGTGCGGAGCAGAAGGGGGGCATGGCGCGCAGCTGGCGCGAACTCAGAGGTGATGCAGTGGATCAGCAAAGGGGCCAAGATGCGCTGGGTCGACAAGGCGCCTCTGCCTTTCGATCACGGAGTGTCGTTGGCCGTCGCCACCCCTCCGCAGCTGGAGTGGATGGCCGCAGAGACCGAGCGATGTCTCAAGATGGGCGCATGGGTACGAGCGAGGAGGCGACGACACCTCTCCCGAGTGTTTCTGGCGCCGAAGCCGGGGACGAACAAGTGGCGTCTAGTGATGGACTTCCGCTGGTTGAAACCCCACTGTGTCAAGTCCCGCTGCAAGATGGAGACCTTGAAGAAGCTTCGTCGGCTCGCCAAGCCGGACGGCTGGCGCTTCAGTTTTGACCTCCAGGACGGGTACCACGTCGTGGGGATCGACCCGTCTTCCAGGAGTACATGCAGTTTGATATTCTGGGGAGTTATTCCAGTGTGGCGCCCTTCCATTCGGATGGAACGAATCTTCGTGAAGGTGATGAAGGTGCTCGTGGAGTGCCTGGGCTCTCCACGATCCGCGGCGGATCGGCGAGAAGTGCGGAAGCTGCAAAGCGGAAACAAGGTGCAGCGATGCTGGGCAGTTCGCAGGCGAGCTGGCGGATGCGGGCACGGGGAACACCAGCAGGGGGCAAGGGTGATCCCCTACATGGACGACTTCCTGGTGCTGCTACGCAGCAAGATCGAGGCGCTCAGGGTGCGAGAGCTGGCGTCCTGAGTCTTGAGACTCGGGTTGGAGCGCAACGAGAAGAAAGGGCAATGGAAGCCGACGCAGCTGGTGGAGCACCTTGGGCTGGAGGTGGATCTCAAGGCGGGACATTTCCGCGTGACACCGGCGAGGCTGCAGAAGCTTCATGTGCAGGCCAAGGCGCTTCTCAGCGAGGCGTGGCGGCAGCGGAGGTAGCTGCCAGCCCGGAAGCTCGCAGCATTTCACGAGACTTTGCCGGTCAGTGTGCTTGGCAGTCCCTCCGGCGAGATTGTATCTCAGGGAGCCGCACTTCGTGATCTCCACCAAGCGGGGATGGGGCGCGAAGGTAAAGATCACACGGCAGGCGTGGAGCGACATCGAGTGGTGGCTCAGGCTGCCGGCTCAGTGCCGGTGGAACGGGCGCAAGATCTGGCGCATCCCCACGAGAGCGAAGGTGCACACTGAACAGCATGAGATCAGCCGACAAGAGCCAGCCCACCATCGTCCCAGTGGATGTGAGAAGCAAATCAGGAGCAGGGCGGGGCCGTGACAAGATACCACCAACTCATACATATTCCCAACCCAGATGCAAAGCAGCATGGAAAGATGATACGATGTGACCGATCATCGCCCAACAATAGTTGGTCCCAGGGTTACGGAGTAAGCGGACCCTGCTGGCATGCCCCCCAGTGGCTCACGGTCGATGGATGTGACCCGTTGGTCCATGGTTATGCCACTAATGCAGTCACATCACACAGTGAGCGAAGGTGCACACCGACACGTCTCTGTTGGCATGGGGCGGAGTGCTGAACCTCAAGCACGCGGCGAGGGGATTCTGGTCGGATGAGCTGCGGCATCTCCACATCACACACCTGGAATTGGAAGCAGTGTACACGACAATGCAATCCTTCCTGAGAGAGCTCACCGGCAAGGTGGTGCGACTCTACTGCAACAACCAGGCGGTGGTGGACCTGCTTTTGTGCTTCATATCGCGCAGCCCGGAGCTGATGCGGCATATGCGGCGCTTGTGGATCCTGCTGGACTTAAACGACATCGAGCTCCAGGCGAGGTACATCAGAAGCGAGGCAAACGAGTGGGCCGACCGCTTGTCCTTGGACAGGGACCTGGACGACTGGCGACTGAACCGACAGTGGTTTCAGTGGGCCGAGTGGGAGTGGCACCGGCACACAGTGGACCGGTTCGCCTCGGAGCTCTCCGGCCAGCTGCCGCGCTACTACGCACAGTGGCACGACCCGGGGTGCGAGTGCGTGGACTCGTTGGCCTTTTCTTGGCTAGGAGTGGTCAATTGGGTCAACCCGCCGTGGTCTCTCCTCGACGAGGTGGCGCACAAGCTGCGGGAGGAAAGGTGCGCCGCTACGGTGGTGGCGCCCTACTGGCCGGGGGAGATGTGGTTCCAGGAGCTGGTGGCCCTGGCTGACGAGGCGGTCATTCTGCGGAGGTGCAGGGGTCTCTTTACTCCCAGCAGGCTGGGAGGGTCCGAGCTGCTCGGGGCCTCAAGCTGGGACGGCATCATGTACCGCATCTCCGCCTCCTGGTGAGCCATTCATTACCTGCAGGACGGGACGCGGGTGGCCAAGCACACTCCGCGACGGAGCTGGCTGCTGGCTGCAAGGTGAAGGTGTACTGGCCAGCTGATGATGCCTGGTACACCGGCACTGTGGGCGACAGCGGCCTGACCCACATTGTCTACGAGGATGGTGATGAGGAGAACTTGGAAATGAGTATGACTGCAAAACAAACTGCGAACTCGGACTTCATGGAGGACAGGTGAGGTTATCGCTGGTTTGAGAGGAAGAAGAAGGATGCGAAAAAGGGGGAGTACAGTGCTAAAGGCCGGGGCAAGGCGCCCGCGGCCGATGCGTGATGTGCCGGCCGCCCTCCCAAGCAGGGCAGCCCTCTCCGGGCGCTGGCTGGGAGAATCTCGCCGTCTAAGAACTGGTAAGAAAGCGGAGGGCAGCGTGGCATGCAGCAGCGGCCAGTTCGGAGGTTCTCCCGTGGATTTCACGTGCAGTAAAACTCGGGTGGAGGCACGGGCCTCCGCCGGTGTTCGATCACGGCGCCCCGCTGCCTCGGCTTTAGTGGACCTTCAGCAGGGACAATCCCAAGTGATAGAACGGCGTGTGCAGCAAATCCACGCCAAGGATAAACGAATCCAAGCCAAGGTGAAGGTCGTACGCCTCTACTGCGATAACCAGGCGGTGGTGGCAATGCGGTTTCATTTTGCGTCCAGCGATCTGACCTGATGCGCTGGATGCGGTGCCTTTGGAGCCTGTCAGACCTCCAGGACATCGAACTGCAGGCAAGGAACATCCACAGCAAGCGAACATGTGTGTGGACAAGCTCTGACGGAGTGAGCACTTGGACGGCTGGCGGTTGAACCGGCGATGGTTCGGGTGGGCTGACAAGCAGTGGGATCCACACACAGTCGATTGCGTTTGTTCAAAGATCTTGGCATAGCTGCAGCGTGGTAAGACCCACACCGCGAAGGAGTGGACTCGCCGGTGTACAATTGGCGCGGGGAGATCTACTGGGTAAACCCGCTCTGGGTGTTACTGGACAAGGTGGCGCAAAAGTTATGAGATGAGGCAGCAGCAGCAACGGTTGTTGCCCCTTACTGGCCGGGACAGTCCTGTTTCAGAGAGCTGGAGGCTCTGGCAACAGAGGTGGTCATCATGCCGAGGCGACGAGACGTTTTGACTCCGAGAAGGCCGGGAGGATCTGAGCTCCCCGGAGCCCTCCAAGTGGGGTGCAAGCATGTTCAGCATCCCCTCCTCCCGGTGAGCTACTCCGTGTCCGAGGAAGGCAAGCGGGCGGCGACGTGTACGACGATGCCGGGTGTACCTGCAGGTACTCAGATCGAGGTGTACTGGGAGGACGATGACGCCTTCTACCCGGGTGTGGTTCAGCACTGTACCAGCGAAGGCAATCCTTTTGTGCTGGACGATGACGGAGAAGGAAACGCTGAACTTGGCCGAGGAGACCTTCAGAATTCTTGGAGACGAATGATTGCTGATGGAGCCGAGCGTGAACGTTTCTAACGTGACTGGCGAGATGATGACGGAGACGGGTGTGGAGTGGTACCCCGGTAAAGGGATGAGGAGTGGTACCCCCGCAAAGTCGCAGCGGTGATGGGGGATCTTTGCCACGTGGCCTATCCGGGATGAGGAGTGGTACCCCCGCAAAGTCGCAGCGGTGGTGGGGGATCTTTGCCACGTGGACTTGGCCTTGCTGCCGGCACGTGTCTACACGGTGGTTGCCTTTTGCAACTTTGGCCGGCCCGAGACGGGGCCCGGCTTGTTACCGCACAATGTGACTCACGCAGGTGGGAAGAGCCCTTTTTTGCTGTGGAAGGAGGAAAGCCGGGAGCAGGTGAAGACAAGGCGGAGGTTGGTGATCCCGCGTGCCATTGCCTACAATTTTGGAGTGCTGGGAGCGGCATCAGCGCTCGATGCAGCCCACATACAGCTTTTGGCGGCTTCTGTGGGAGAGCCGTACACAACCTCGGGGAGTACTGGCTTAAGCAAGCCCTCGGGGCTCTCTCGTGCACGCCCCCAGAAGCATTACTCCGGGAAGAACACCTCAAAAGGGGCGGCAATATGTGAGGCAATTGGGCCACCCCTGGAAACGGTGTGCGACGTTGGTGGCTGGGCACAGCTCTCCTCTGCTATACCCGTGCACAGGTACATTGACCTGACTGCCGGGGCAGATGAGCACATGTGGGGATATTTCGCTGGCTAGCCAGGATTCAGCCACAAGGACGATGAGACCAACCGGGCACTTGCTTGCAGCTGCAGACTTTGGACAGGTTGCTATAGAATCTCTGCCACATGGCAACTTCACGGCGAAATCATGGCAATGGCATGGT
Source organism: Cymbomonas tetramitiformis (assembly GCA_001247695.2). NCBI lineage: Eukaryota > Viridiplantae > Chlorophyta > Pyramimonadophyceae > Pyramimonadales > Pyramimonadaceae > Cymbomonas > Cymbomonas tetramitiformis. The sequence continues at coordinate 23,367 of LGRX02034119.1, forward strand.
CTCATGGCAAAATCATGGGCAGTAGTATTTTCTGGGGGTACTCGTTCAGAGGTGAAAAGTAAACAGGTGCCTGCAAGGCGAAAAGGGAGATTAATGGTGGTGACGCACCGATCTTTCATGCAGCGAGACAAGTCCACCATATCCTGCTGCATGTCGTCGAGGGAGCAGCAGTCTACCTCGCCCGGGGCCTCCATTTGGAAGACCACAGAAGTCCATTCCTGTGGCGACTTTGCAGCCGACCGGATCTGGCCCCCAATCCCGTGCTCATTCTCCATCTCGAGGCGCAGCTTTACATAATCCTGTTGGGGCCCTCACCTCCACCGCCCTTCACCAGGCTCTCAGTCCCAGCTCAAAGAAGCACGATATCCCTCCAGGACCAGCAACCGAGAAAATTCGAAACAGCGCTCCACAATCAGCTACCAATCAGGTGCGCCGCAGCGCTCCACGATCAGCCACCAATCAGGTGCGCCGCAGCGCTCCATGATTAGCCACCAATCAGGTGTGCTGCAGCGCTCCACAATCAGCCACCAATCAGGTGCGCCGCAGCGCTTCACAATCAGCCACCAATCAGGTGCGCTGCAGCGCTCCACAATCAGCTACCAATCAGGTGCGCCGCAGCCCACAATCAGCCACCAATCAGTGCGGTAGCGTCCACGTTCACCACCGTGTGCCGCAGCGCCGGCCAATCAGCCACCAATCAGGTACGCAGCGCTATGATCAGCCACCAATCAGGTGTGCCGCAGCGCTCCACAATCAGCCAACAATCAGGTAAAGGTGTAGCCACAATCAGCCACCAATCAGGTGGCCAGCAGCGCTCATGATCAGCCACCACACTCAGGTAGCGCAGCCCACAATCAGCCACCAATCAGGTGCACTTCTAGCGCTCCACACAATCAGCCAAATTAACTGTGTGCGCCGCAGCGCGGCGATCAGCCACCATCAGGTAGCGCAGCGCCCAATCAGCTACCACCAGGGTGGCAGCCACAGCGCTCCACGATCAGCCACTAATCAGGTAAAGTTGCAGCGCTCCACACCAGCCACCAATCAGGTGCGCTGCGAGCGCTTGGCTAATCAGCCACCATTGTGGTGCTGTAGCGCCTAATAATCAGCTACTCACCAGGTAGCCGCAGCGCTCCCACGATCAGCCACTAATCAGGTGGGGCCAAGTAGCGCTAAGGATCGCCACTCAATCAGTGCGCCCGCAGCCCTCCATAATCAGCCACCACCGTGTGCTGCAGCGCTCCACAATCAGCCACCACCAGGTGGGGCCGCGTAGCCTACACAATCAGCTAATTCACTGCTCGCGGCAGCGCTCCACAATCAGCCACCACCGCGCCGCAGCGCTCCACGATCAGCCACCAATCAGGTAGCAGAAAGGCCCACACCAGCTGCCACCAATCAGTGTGTGCCGCAGCGCCCCACAATCAGCCACTACCACCAGGAGCCGTAGCCCACACCAGCCACTCAATCATGTAGCTGCAGCGCCATGATCAGCCACCAATCAGGTGTGCCGCAGCGCGCCACAATCAGCCACCAATCAGGTGCGCCACTGCGCTCCATAATCAGCCACCAATCAGGTGTGCTGCAGCGATCCACAATCAGCCACCAATCAGGTGCGCCGCAGCGCTTCACAATCAGCCACCAATTAGGTGTGCCGCAGCGCTCCATGATCAGCCACCAATCAGGTGCGCTGCAGCACTCCACAATCAGCCACCAATCAGGTGCGCCGCAGCGCTCGACAATCAGCCACCAATCAGGTGTGCTGCAGCGCTCCACAATCAGCCACCAAAGAGGTGCGCCGCAGCGTTCCATGATCAGCCACCAATGAGATCAGCCGGTGAGATACATATTTTTGCCCTTCGGCTTTTTTATAGTCAGCTATAAGAAGGTAGGTAGGTCTTGAACTTACATTGTGAGTGTAAGCGGACATTACGCTGGGCACCACAATTATGCGGCTCTGATTGGATGCCCAGAGATCGCGGCCGATGAGCTCACACTCTGATGCTGAGCACTCCAGCGGAAATCCTCCCCTAAATCGAATGCCGTGCTTCTGCTCAAACATCCGCCCCCCAATAACCTCTCTTTTAGAGCTTGTCATTCCCTCCCATGGCCAGCATCTAGGAAAGCGACAATGGTGAATACGACGAGACCAAGGCAAAGAACCCTTGTAAACCTACGTGCCCTAGAGCCTGATCTCAAGAGCTTGACCACCCACGACACAGCCGGCATTCCCAAGGGCTGTCCCAAGGGGCTGAGAATGATGAACTGGGTTGGCCCCATCCGAACCTGCGCACTCGCCACCAACTTGCGCCTGCAACCCTCTACCCCCGGCACCAACTCTATGGGACTGAAGCCCTTGCACTGAATGCACTGCGAGGAAGCTGCGAACTTGAGCAATGCGCTCAAAACTTGCACTGCAACTATCGTGTGTGGCTTATCCTTGGACCAATTCCTTTGGCATCACATGATCACAGAGGATCCGCTGCACTATGTACCCTAACCAGGAATCAAAAGATTCAGCACACACTTCAGGACACTTATCCGGATTCTCCGGAGCTCACTAGTGAAGAATGGGACCCCCTAAGCCTTACTGAGCCACCTGAGCCCCTCTGCAACTGCACTGCCGACGCGCCGCTGCCGTGTCTCTGAAGCCGGTTCACCTCTGCCCCCCGAGCTCCTCGAGCCATCTCTCCACCACCAACTGTCGTGTGGGTGGCTTATCCTTGGACCGATGGATTTTAGGTTTCGGAGTTTGTAATGCAGCCAGCAGGTGTACGTTAGCACGGGTTTTAGGGTTTGTGCGATCAGGAGCGCAGGATGCCATGCCCAGACTTTGGACAATTGTAAAGCAGTCTAGTCTAACCACGTGAGTCAAAACCTGAGGCCCCTAGCTGATAGAATACAGGGCCACGATGCCCATGACCACGGCTTGCAGGGGTTGTACGGGGGGTTGAAAAAGGGAGAGGCGACAAGTCACCTGAAACAGCTCTGCCTTGATTGTGGCCACCCCACCCCAGCATGAGAAAACCTGGAAAGGTTCAAGCTTGGTCCACTTCTCCCAGGACTGCGGGTGTCCCACATACGGTGCACGATTACGAAAGTGCTTTCCATGCAAATCGATATGGACCCAGATGTCGTAGAAGGTGATCTCCCCCTTTTTGGCCAGCTGAAATTGCCCCCACACATACAACTTGCTGCCGCACAGAGGAGCTCTTTTGGGCTGGACCCAAGTACATGCAAATTTCCTCCACATCCCCATGTCTCTCTTTATCTCAAATGTACCGTGGGCAGGAGTACACTGACTGATAGACTGCGCCCTCTCCGAGGGCAGGAGCAAGCGTTTCATTCAAGCGCCTGGAGGCAACGCGCCATGCGGCAGCTGGCTGACCTGAAAGTCGACTCCGCATGCCATGTGGGCGTCTTCCCTCTTGCTGGTGTCAATCATGGTCAACACGTCAACAGCACGCACGTACACATCATTCAGGTACACAACCTGCACCTCCAGCCTGCTCCTATGAGTGGCGGCCGCCTGTGAAGTATAACATCCTCGCAACAGGGGCCATGGCTACTGCATAGGGCCTATTCAGATGCTCAGGGCGCATGATGATTGTGTATTGGCTGCCTGGTGAATTAAAAAAAAAAATGAGAACAACGTCCACAAATTTGAAATGCACCAGGCGGATGGCTGCGGCGAGATCACACCCAGTCACAGTTCAAACCAGCGCGGATGGCTGCGGCGAGATCACACCCAGTCATATGTTTGGTTGCTTTGGTAAAGCGGCTTCAGGGCCTGTGTTTGCCCGCCCAACACACCCCTCTTTCCCACATGCTGCAACGCCCTGCACCATGCATGTGCCAGGTGAGACGGCAATACACCCTACACCTGACATCACGCAAGGGGAGCTGCGCTGGCGCTGGTGGTAGCAGCAGCAAAATCCCACTACCACTGACTATCCCCCACGGTGTGCCACATGCGCATGCATTGTATGCTAGGGCACATCAGCATGCTGCTCGCACATCAGATTATTCTGGAAATTGATTTGGCTTTCGCCTGCATGCCCTTCTTTACCCTGCCCTTCACCTCAGCGTCTGGTCAACCGGGATCCTCTGCAAGTATATCGAGGCGCACAAGGGAAGCAATCGGCATCCACGTCTTAGGCATCAAGGAGTGCGCTAGGGACAAGATAAGGGATACACGTGGTGGGGGGGGAGGGAGACCAAATTACGCAATAGTGCGAGAAAGTCTATGCGATGTCGACCTTCTCTTTGAATCCCCTGAGTTCGGCATTGCCTCCCATCGTCGTGTGTCACCCCAATTTTTTCATGACCGTTGGATCACAACATTAAGGCCAAATCGATAGCCCCAACAGGTAAGCCCGGAAGCTGCATAAGTCAAGCCAGGCAGAGCAGTGAGGGGCTTGGTGGACAAGTGCAATGGAGCGGATTTGCAAACATTTTTAAGTGAACAGGAGTGACAGTAAAGAGGCTCCGATGACGGTCATGTCCAATCGGAGGTCTGCGTACAGGTATTTTGTGCGCGCTCACTCTCTTGTTCCTTCCCGGCTCTCCCATCTCAAATCTCTATCCTGACCCTCCGATTCCTCCCGTGGCTATTCCCTCTGCCTGAGAGTTTGCCTGCAGAGTCTACTCCTCGGGCGTGGCCCGTGCAGATGGGTACAGAACATCCCCCAGATCAGATCCGTCTCCGTGCCGGACGCAGCCCATTGCATGCTCCTCCACAGAAAGAGTGTCTGAAAACTCCGCAGAATGCTGGACGGATGGTATCATGCAAATCAAAACCAAACATAAACGCAAAGGACCCCAGTCCTTAAATTGACAGAGGTCGAGCTGCCTTCTATTTTTTAACAGCGATTTACAGAGAAGTAACCACAGCGAATGGGAAGAGATGCTTTGGGCGGGCTAGCACCCCGAGCACCACTTGGTGAGGAACGTCCAGCTCGTTGAGGTGTTGCTGGAAGGCAGAGATCGCCACGCCGCTCATGTCGTCGCTGCCGCTCTCATAGATTGAGACGTAGACGTTCTTGTAGTTATATGCCCTTCCCTTGGCCATCACCAGCTGCAGGGCAGGTCCGGTCCCAGGCACCGCTCCCCACCCCCGCTCGTCAGCTTTCATGCCAAGGAGATCTGACTCCAACTCCTCATCACTAAAATATGAGGTACATCCCTGCAAGCTTTTTGACCATCTTCAATGGAATCCTCCAGATGCAATCGCAGTGACATGCTCCAGGAGATGACAGATACTGCAATCGCAATGACATGCTCCAGGAGATGACAGATACTGCAATCGCAATGACATGCTCCAGGAGATGACAGATGCTGCAATCGCAACGACATGCT
>LGRX02034120.1:0-28027 GCA_001247695.2 Cymbomonas tetramitiformis
CATTGGTGCAAACAGATCACAGAAGAGGGTGGCCATCCACTCCCATTGGTGCAAACAGATCACAGAAGAGGGTGGCCATCCCTATTCATATTTTGCAACGCAGCGAATTGCTATCATCTCTGGAAATGAGGGCGGATGCCGCGGGCGAGGTGCAGGGGGTTCAGAGGATGAGCAGCTTTCCGCACAATGTTGAAAGCTTTCCGCTAGCACCACTTTGTACGGTCGCGTCCACGAGCAGCTTCCGGGTCAGTGCAACTTCCCCTATTGTGGTTCGCGAGGGCCATTTTGAGTATAGTGGTCCCGGAAATGAGAACAACAGCACTTCGATGAACAACGTCAAGAGCCATGACCTCCCGCCCACGCCGCTACTCACTCATGCCATTTCTAAGGTCTGGGATCGGCAGCTGATGACCGGGTCATACGGAGTTGCACTCAGTGTTGTGGTCCTATCGACGGCAGCGGCCTGGCTGGCCTTCAGGCGGAAGTGATGCTCCAGGGTGCCAAGATTAGCCGCCGGGATGTCTGCAACATCTTCCGGCAACCTGACGTCTGGGTGTGCGCATGCCTGTATATGCATCCATGTTGGATTTGTATCAACCGGTTTCCGATAAAACGTGTGAAAAAATGTCATTTTTGCAATGTGGAGAAAGCTGATGGCAAGGTGAATACATCACATGGCTTCAACCGACCAATGAAAAAGTGTGGTGCAATTGTTGCTGTGTGTTTCTATAGTCCTTGACCTGAATACCAGGAGTACACTTCTGATGTAACAAGTGGCTGTAAGATTGCTTACAGCCCTTCTGCTTGCCATGCTGCTGTAAAATCAAGAAATGTAGCAAATATAAGAATACTCAGAATGGTGCTCGCGTGATGTACGTGTATATTGTAGGATCCAAAGCTCAGCTCATGACGACACGAATACAGTACACCAATCATACGCGAAGTCGCGACTTGTTTGTAAGTGGTCAGTGCAACTATTGCTAGTATATTGCAAGTATACTATATACGCACGCGCGGTCCTAACGACCACGCGCAAGTTCGGCTTCAAAACGTTACTTTCTAAGGGTACGCGTTATTAGAACAATTGCCTACATGCATGTGTTCATAACGCAGCATGCATTACGCGTGTGTGAATAAACATGTGGTGCATGCTAATATAAAACTTTGAAGTATGAGTATGCAGCGACTTTCGCTCATGCCTACAGTATGTGTGTGTTGCGCTGTGAATCACTTCGTAGGTGGCCTTGTCTGCCCAGTCGTGCCGAGACGCTCGTCATGATTATCACGGTCGGATTCAACTATCGGATGCCTCTGTTGCTTGGTACAAATCGCAAAATGCGTGGTGGTAAGCCAGCGTGAATACTATACGCTTGTTATCATAATACTGGGTATGCTGTACTAATTCTAATTGCTGTTGGACGCCGATGATTTTATTGATGAATCCTGCATGATGAAGATTATACAAAAGTGGCGGGCCAGAGCGTGATTATTGGCAACTTTGCGTGACTCTATAGTATTCACTCTGGCTTACCACCACGCATTGTGCAATGTGTACCAAGCAACAGAGGCATCTGATACTTAAATCAGACGGTGTGATAATCACGATTCGTGTCCAGGCGCCAGGGGGCATACCGGCAAGGCTCCACACGCAGCAATTCGCAGTATGAAACACACATACTGTAGGTATGAGCGAAGGTTGCTGTATATTCAGATTATAGTAGCATGCATCACGCGACGATTCGTGCACGCGTAATATATGCCGCGTTATGAATGCATGCATGCAGGGAGTTGTTTCGATAACGTTTACCCTTAGAAAAGACGAGGTCGAATTTGCACGTGGTCATAAGGAACATATCGTTCACCGCGCGCGCGTATATAATACATTTGCATAATCTTGGTGTGTGTTGGTATGTGTGTGGGTATGTGTGTGGGTGTGGGTGTGGTGGGTGGGTGGGTGGGTGGTGGTTTTTCTGGGTATGTGTTTGTGGAGTTACCCTGACTTACCAGCACACTGCACATACCGCGTGTGCCAGTCACAGAGGCATCCGATAATAGACACGGACTGTGACTTGATACATGAAGCTTCTCCCGGCGCGAACAGGGCATTTACACGGCTGCATAAGCGACGCACAATGTGTGTTCATGAATTTGTGTATCCGTTGTGTGTGTGTGTGCGTGCGCGCGCGCTAATAAGTGTGTATGTAAGTGTGTGCGTGACATACAGCGTGGGTGCATGTGTCGGTGTAGGTGTAGGTGTTAGCGTGTGTATGTAAATCATTAAATGATTATTGTCAGTGTGTAAACAGCGCGAGTGGGCTCCACAGCCCCACTCAGGATCCGATCATAAAATTATTGACATTATTACATGCCGTTGACGGATGATTTATATAGCCTAGATAGTGCGTTTTGGTAAGCCAGACTTGATTTTTAATAGCGTAGATAGGCGCTGTGCAGGCAAGGATGCGCTACGGCATCTCTGCATATATTATACTATGGTGTGCGACGTGGGCTGACTATTGCAGCAGCTCTGCACGGTGCGCACTTCGATGTATGGATATATGTCACGCATGCATCATATGCTAGTCACAGGATAGTGTGCCGCATTCCACGAGTCTCGCAAGCCTCGTCGCCCCGGGATAAGTATCGCGTTTTGTCACGGTCTGGGTGATCCTGGATACCTCTAATATAACGGTATCATGTCAATACGGTTGTATGTGATGGGATGGTCTTTTTATAGTGATATAATGTTAGCGTGTGTAGGTGTTTTGAACAACCAACCCTGGCTTACCACATCACACCTACCGCGTTTGCCAAACATAGAGGTATCCGATAGTAGACATAAACCGCGGCTTAATACGCGACGCTTCTTCCGGCACAATCGGGGCATACAAGGCTGCATTGACGATTCACGGCAGTTGATAGATATTTCATAAATGGTAGAGCGACAAATCCACTGTACTATGTGTAGGTGTCTGCTGCGAGGGAGCACCTGTACTTTGAGTACGTGAGTGAGCGGTATGACAACTTGTGATTGTCAGTGTGTGTGAAAAAATATGTAGGGAAATTCGATCGCAAATATAAGACGAACCTCGATTGATCCACACAAACGATAATTTCATACGTGAAAACAACATTCAAAACTCGGTCGTATCTCCCAAATTTACCGGGAAACCAATATGCTAACTCTGAACTCCTGGTTAGATCCAAATTCACGATAAGCAGGTTCGACCACAACCACGATTATTGCATGCAGGATGAAGCACCGTAAACGTTTCGTGACGCGCGTATATATAAGGTATGGGAATATATAATATATAATCAGCTCAGGACGACACGGATATAATACACCAACCATACACGAAGTCACGAAGTGTTTGTTAGTGGTCAGTGCGACTATTGCTAGCATATTGCAAGTATAGTATATACATACGCACGTGCGGCGAACGATCCGTTCCTAACGACCACGCACAAGTTCGGCTTCGAGACGATATAATCCAAGGGTACGCGTTATCGACACAGTTGCCTACATGCATGTGTTCATAACGCAGCATGCATTACTATACGTGTAGAGATAATCACGTGGTGCATGCTAATATGGTCTGTGTATGCGGCGACCTTCGCTCATACCTGCAGTATGTGTGTTTCACGCTGTGAATCGCTTCGTGTGTAGCCTTGTTTGCCCCGTCACGCCGGGACACACGTCGTGATTATCACGGTCTGGTTTGACAATCGGATGCCTCTGTTGCTTGGCACATATCGCGCAATGCGTGGTGGTAAGCCAGAGTGAATACTATATAAGGTATGGGAGTATCTTATGGGAATGAACGGGACATCATCCTGCCTTGTATGTTAAGTTGAAAATATAGTTTTTATTCCCCCCGCGGTGGTTGATACCGTCCTGAAGCTTTCCAGGGCCCAAGATAGTTTTGGGTGCCCCTGTTTGCACGTTGTGTTCCCATGAGTGGCGTGGCAGGGTGTATATAAAATATAAGGTGCATAGAACAAGCGGAGAACCCAAACAACATTCCGATTTTGCACCTACTTATTGCTTGCAGACTCAGCGAACCCGCAGAAAATTCAAACCGGGGAGTAACAGTGCACTCGACTAAGGATTCACGAGGATTCGCACGAAGGATTCGCGACAGCAGCAAGTATACATAAATACCAGTCAATTACGAGTGGGTTCATATTAGCAAAAAATTGGTTTATAATTTTTTTAGGGCTTGCACTAACAATTGCAAATAGGCGTGCTTAACATAATTTAAATCGGTTTCCATACTTTTGAAGTTGTTTGCCTCTGCCTCTCAGCTTCGGCCTGCATTCATGCTGCGGGAACACGTACCAGCCCACCCCGATACACAATCTTCCCTAGTGCCAGGCATAGTGTCCTAAGCAAGTGATTTGCCAAGATTGCAGCATATGAAAATAAACTACTCTAGCTTACCACACTACACTCATCGCATGTCCTAAGCGTTTCCTATAGTATACATGGCACATATGTATCCGGTAGCAAAGAAAACAAACATGACCGGCGACTTGAAACGTGATGCTTATCCCGGCGCGGCTGGGACATACACGGCCGTATAATCAGTAGTGACTTGCAGCAAGGATTCTACATAAGCAAGTGCGAGCAGCACTACTGATATCACATATCATTGAGACTTTACATCTGAATGTGCATAATGCCAATAAAACTCAGATGAAACTCGTAACACCAACATACACATACATGAGCAAAGCGTGGCGTGCATAAGTATGTGGCATTCGACGTGCCCGACTTGTGGCGGGGGTAATATGTAGAGTGAACTTTGTGGTAAGCCGGAGTGTATTTGGATAATGTGGGGTGAAGTGCGCATCTGAATAAGAATTTCGCGATACTATACCGCGTTATTGTGAGATTGTGCCTCCTCACCAACGGTGCACGAGCCACGTGACAACGGAGTAATAACAGCAGACCGTTGCAACGGTATCACTATATGTACATGATATACGCCACAATGATATATATCTGCAACGCGCATATTTTGTAATTGCGTACAGCAGTCCACAAAGAGATGTTAAACCGTGATTTGCCAAATCGCCAGCAATCCTGAGCTAGCAGGCTGTGGAACCAGCTTGCTGGTTTGCACACAAGCAACTCGCTTCAAACTGGTTTTAAGGGAACTCGGGATATAATCCACCTTAATGTGCATTCAAATTGTGATGTCAAATCCATCAAAACATTTTCTTCACCTCACGATGTGAAGTGTTGTTGCCGTACCAGTGCGTGACAAAATGTATTGGGACGTCGTCGTGTACGGTCAACACTATTGCGACATCACAATGAATGATATGGCATGTTCTTTACACTAGCTAAGCCTTATATCATGGATCTATATGCCTCACTAGTACTACCTGAACAAAAAACTGTATCCCGACCGAGTGTGTAGTCGGATTACTATCATCCCACTTGTTACACAAGTTCGTCGTGATACACTTCAAATAAGCCCCTTGAACAAGTGCCTTGGAAATATTTTGACCTCCCACGACTCCCGGATCTCCCATAGGCACTGCCTTTCCCTGCAATTAACGACACCCGGCTTTCATGCAAAACCATCCAATCGGTTATAGATCCCGCCATGTGGGTGTGTCCGAAACGTGCTCTCGCCTTCATGTCGTTACTATGCGTCGTCGGCAGATGTACTGAGGATTGTGCGGCTTCATACTTCGGTGCAACCACCTTGGGGATCTGCGTAGCTAGCCAGCTCGCATACTGCCAGTCATCGGCAACGATCACCCAAACAGGTATTTCAGCAAATCTCTTGATACAGCGTTCTAAATGATCTTTCATACCCCGCTTCTGCCTTTGTGGCAAAAATTGTATTCGTAAATGCACTGCACCGTAGATGGATGGTATCGAATGTGCTGTTTGCCGCTCGCGATGCAGCAGCAGTGCCAATGACGTCGGGCGGTACATGGCGTTCTGCACGAGTGTGGCCAATTGATCCTCATTCTGACAAAATTTTGACCACCATTCGGACTTTTCACTTTTGGATTGGATTCGAGGGTCTTTCGCCAGGAACCATGCATTCCCCCAATTTGGCGACAAAAGCACTTTCGAGGTTTCGCTTTCCCAGAGGGCCCGAGCGTCATCTGCGACAACCATAGGGAGCACATCCGAAAATTGATACTTCAAATTGTCGTCGTTGGCCCAAACTCCAGCACCTTCATTTGGAAGCAGAGAAATGGCGTGGGTGATATTGTCGGAATGTCGTCCTGTGGGTTCCCAACTGTAAGTTCCCGTACCGACGAAGGACCTAAAAGTATAGCCTTCGTCGCGAGGCGACATATCAATAACACACGGGCGACGGATACTCGCGGCAAATAGACACATGCGCACAGTATGCACAAAAACGCGACCAAAACCTTGCCCCGAATAAAATGCCCAGTTATAGACCGGAAAGGAGGCGTTGGGCACTTGTTCGCGATAGCGGTGATTCCATTCGATCATGCTTTCGACGACATCTTGGCAACTTGTCCTCACATAATTGTGTATATCATGAGGTGGTGCTTCCAAGTGATGCGTATTGAGAACTGCTGTTGACGCCAATGGCGACGCGCTCATTACAGTACGCGAGTCGTCGGCATTTTTTGTGTTGCCCGGCGATACTGGCAATAATGCGCCTTCATGTCGTGTTCTGATGTGCGATAGCATCACTTCGATTTCACGGCGAGTTTCAGACAAGTTATGCGCGGATACAATGGGATGACCCTCGCGATATCCGACTATTAGTGTAAGTACTTGTAAATATACAATAGGTATCGCCCATGCTGAGCGCCACATCGCCACTTCCGCTGCAAAATCGGATGAACAAAAGGTGATGTATCAGCGGTATTTGTATTTGTTTGCGACATTTCGCGCAGGGCCATTCATGGTTATAGTGATTTGATTTTATTAAAACCGATTCTGCGAAGGCAAGAATTGATTAGACACAATACGGTGATAGTTATAATTTGATCAGTATTAGTGGCTTGCAAATCACGATTTGAGTGCTTGATCGCCCTGTCCTATCATCTGCGAAAACACTGCCGACTTTGTGGGTGCTGAAAAAGTAGTTATTGTTTTCTTTTGCAAACCGGCAACGCTTTCATAGCCCTCGCGACGACTTGAACCGCAAATTACGGGCGTAGCAGCTACGCCTCGTGGGAAGGTCTTTGCCCCCGGTTCCCCCTTGATCACGTCATGCCGGCTTCGCCGGCACTCCACTCGGAGTCGCTACGGCCATTCGATATATTTTGGTGATGATCATCGAAAGGTTGCACGCATACGAGAAAACACGACGTTAAACACACACGCAAGTAGGTCGGTAGGTGGTGACCGGCTCCCATAAGACGCGCGCGGGAGGCACCTCTGGGTAACGCTAAGGCCAATTATTTGCACAGAAGTTCCAAAAACATTTGTATTTGATAAATAGGTTGACCTGCATATCGAAGTAAGCAACTTTTTTACGATTATTATTCAAATCTATGACGTGGATGATAGTCGTCACCCCCATAGGCATTGAATCGTGTTGATGGGGGTCTATTCCCTAAAGTATCGAGAGAGACACGCATACTTAAGGGAACTCCTAGGGGGAGGGGTGGTGGGGGGGATTCTTTAGGGGTGTGGAAACTCCTCTAGGCGCCAATATGTGCTGCTAGGGGATAGGGGGCCAAAACCCCTTTTCCGGAATTGGGGACCTCCTCCCAAAAGCAATGCTCCACCCCCTTTATTATCACGATGCGTGATGTGACACTCGTCGACTTTAATATGCCAATACACGTCAGCAGAGTAATCGTATTTGTGCCTCTCGCAGAATGGATGCTATTCAAGGCAATGTCATCTTGGCCTCACCTATGCGCATATCGCTCGTGCAAGCTGATACGATTGTGAGGAATGCATGCATATAGTATTCTTAAATTAGCTACAAAACAAGTTGCCTGGTTTATGAATGGCTCTTGGACGTGTAAGCATGCATCAATCTAGGAGCTTCTATGAAGCTGGTATGTTAGTAAACGGACTTCCGTTAAGATTTTTCACAACCCACCAAGATATGTTACAATACTCTAAGATGTCTTTGATTCCACTAAAATGTGTTACGATCATTGAGTACCCATGAAGATCCTTGGAAATCCTTCAAAAATCCGGTAAGATCCAGCACAATCCAAAAGCAAATCTAATCCAAAAGCTGCCGGGGAGGTGCACGCCATGCCAAATAGCCCAAATCTGCAGACCCTTGAGATTCGTCTCGTAGACCGCAGTTGACATCAATTATCACTGTTCAACGCAGGATTACGGAATGTAACTATGCACTCAAAAATTCCTCATCGATATGGAGGGGTCTGAAAATAAGGCAATGGAGTATCATCATTAGAAAAGCGCAAAGACGTTTGACCCTTCATCTTGTCCACTTCCTTGTACCTACCTGTGCCTAAAAACAGTCTGCCTTATTACTGTGGTGTACATGCTGCTGTTACAGCTCTCAACTTCAAACAGCAAACAGTGTGAGCACTTTCTCAAGATTATGCTCCAATCTAGGCTCCTCAGCAATGAGTGCATCCACCACATCCTGCGTCCCAGTGCACAGCCACCAGCTCAGCTGCTGTCTCCAACCTCAGACAGCCTCAGAATGTCTGTCATGCTTACAAGCTTAACACAGAGCCTAGCAGTGGAATGATGCGTCAAGAAGACATCCAATCACGTGCCCACAAATCATCCCAATGTTGTGTTCCTAGCCTCTGAAAGCACGCACCCGAATCGTTGCCGTCTTCTGATGTGTTTTGCCCAGCTCATTGAGAATTACTGTTCGGTCTCCATCATTACTGCTCAAATGAACAGCACAGCCCCCGCATACAAAGTCACACATTCAGCGATTAAGACAAAATGAGTTGACTCGATGTAGCGATAGCGGTGCGCCCCATGAGGTGGCGGTGATGGAAGCCTTTGCCAGGTGTGCATGGTTTCACGTGTTCCAGGGACCACCAGTGTTCATGGTCATATTAGTAGCGCCAATCTCAAGGCGGTCGAATTCTTGAATGAATGCACTGAAAATACTACTGAGATGCACCATGGACCCTCGCCAAGCTGTGCTCGCGCTTCCCTCACTTGAGCGCATCCGACATCACTTAAAGCCCAAGACAAATATATACCATGATGTGTGTACCCACCTGATCTTGTAGCGGCCGACCTCGTAGTCCTCGAAGCGCTTCACCATACGTTGTGCTTTGGTGGTGGTTTGGAACGCCTTGTTCTTCTCGGACAGAGTCGAGCTCAGCACCGTTCGCAGTTCCTCCTCCTTCCGTTGCATGTCTTTGCACCGCACACTCAAGTCCTCCAGGTTCTCCCCCAGCTTCTCGCGCTGCTGGTCTAGATCCTGCAGTTTCCGACGCCTCCCCATTCTGCATCAGTGCTGTGCTTCTGCATGTCACCCTGCGCAACGAGCCGCTCTCTGACCAGCGCCTACCCCGGGCATCCAAAGAATCTGGATTCTTGCCATGTGCCCGTTTGCCACGCCATGCCCCCTATTGCATCCTCAAATTTTGGCACAAAGGTCTGCTCTTTGTCTGGAATGCCAACACATCTGCAGTGACACAGGGTCCCTGATGAAAGACGAGGTCAGGAGCTGCGGCCGATGCCTGAATTTGGTGCACCACCGGGAAGAGGGGGGAAGAGTAAGCGGACAGAAGTCGTGTAGGAAGCGAGAAGAAGGAGAGGAGCAGACGATGAGGCTCGGGCAGTGGGGGAGTGGACGAAACAAAATCATCGCATTCTGGAAGGAGAGTGGGACCATGGCTGCAGTAAGGGGAGAGGAAGAGAGGAGCAGGGGCAGGCGGGGACAAACGTTGATGCGGCCCTCAGAGCGCTGAGCCTCGGCATCCGTCTCTTTGATCGAACGCTTAAGCTCAGAGCACGCCTTGCGCAGCCCCGCCTCTGTAAGCTCCGGTTGCTTCTTCTTATTGGTCACCTGTCCCTTCACTGTGATGAAGTCGCGCCGTGTGATGGCCTTCTCCATCTCCTGAATCAACCTCTCCTGCTGCTTCAAGAGCTCCTGTGCCGCACACCGCAATGCCGCCCCCGAGGGTTAGACAGGTAGGAACCCATGTTCTCCGCTGGCCTTAGACAGGTAAGAACCCATGTTCTCCGCTGGCCGAGCAGGTGTCCTGGGATGCTCCTCCGCGGACTATGACACGTGCCTGATGACATATTTATCTCTCACGAGCCCGGAAGACGCAAGGAGGGGAGGAAAGAGGGGAGATGAGATGCAAGCATGCAATCCTCCCAATGGTGCGCGGGAGGGAAAGGTAGGATGGGGGAAGGCAGGGTGGGGGGAGGGCAGGGGAGCGCACTGCGTGTCGAAGAGTCATGCGGTGGATCTCCTTCTTCATGGCGTCCACAATGTCCCCCCCGATCGACGGATCTAGCGCCTCTTGCATCTCCTTCTCCAGCGCGATCTTGCGCTCCCACAGCATGATCTGCCGCTCCGCCTCCACCAGCTCCGCCAGTGTCTGCCGCTTCTCGTCCGTGCTTTGGTCGATCTTGTTCTCGAGCTTCACCGCCTGAGTCTCCAGCTCCTTGAGCTGGTTCACCACGGTCATCTCGAGGTTGAAGTTGTCGTTCGCGAGCACTTCCTGCAGGGAGGAGTGCTTGGCGATCAGCGTGTTCAGGCGCTGCAGGTCGGTGTGCATGTGCTGCACCGAAGTGTCCAGCTCCTTGATCTCCTTCTGGTGGCTCTCGTACTGCTTGTCCAGGCGGGCGCGCTTCTGCAGGAGCACCGTGTGCTCGCTCTTCAGCCGCTGCACCGTCTCCGCGAGCCCGTTGTTGTCGTTGATCAGCGACACCAGCTCCGTCTGGAAGCCCACCCACCGCCGCTGGAGGTCCTTGCCCTCCACCGCCTGCACAAGCCTCCCTCCCCGCGCCCGACCGTGAGCATCCTGCATCCTGTATGTCACCTCCCTTTCTGTCGGCATCGGCCCGGCGTCACATCACCACCAGGCAGGGAGATCCCGGCATGGAAAAAGTGAGGCTCATCATGTCGTGAACGTCACGCCTAGCGTGACCTCCGCCCCGCGACAACCCACAGGGGTCTGCAGCGGCAGCTTTGACATGGCGCATACCCCTGCAGAAGAGCACGGTGTGCAAGAGGGTAGAGACAGAGGGGGGTGGGAGGGGCGGCGGGGGTTGGAACAGTAGGAGCCGGTAGCTGCAGTGACACGCCAAGGCACTTAGAACTTGCCCGTGCACATGAGTCCACGTGTCCACGTGGACGGCGCACGCAAGGGGCTCATTGCGCACCTTGTTGTTGATCTCGCGCAGGAGGTTGGAGATGGTGGCCTCGAGGGGACCGGTGTTCTCATCCTCCATGTTGGCCGTCAGCTTGTCGTACTGCCGGTTGAGCCGGTCCACGTCCTTGGTCTTTTTCTCGATCTCGTCATTGCGCCGCCTGATCTCAATCTCGTACTTCTCGATGGTCTTGCCCTTCTCCTTGAGCTCCTCGTCGAGCGTGCCCAAGGTCTCCTTCAGCTTGTTGTTGTGCGCCTGCGTGTTCAGAATGTCCACGCGGATCTTGGACAGCTCGTTCTGGAGCTGCACGGACTGAATGTGGTGCTCCTGCACCATGCCACGTGTCTTCTGCACCGTCTGCGCCGTCTTCTGGGCGCTCTTCTCCACCGTGGTCTGGTCGGACAGGTTGTTGAGCATGTCTGCCTCGAGCTGCTGGATCTCCTGGTTGCACTTCACGATGTCGTTGTCCACGCGGTGCAGTTCCTGCTCTCTCAGCCGCATCTCATCTTTGGCACCTTCCATGCTCTGTAGCGCCCACCCCCCGCATCCAACGGTCACTCCATCACCTGAACCCCCGAGCCCACAGTAAGCGCTCCCTCCATGCTCTCCGGCCCCCAACTACCGCACCCCATTATTCAATGCGTTGCACCTGCATCCCCCGCAAATGAAGCGCTCACTGCATGCGCTGAAGCCCTCCCCACATCGAACGGTCACTACATGCGCTGAAGCCCCTCCCCTCACATCGAACGGTCACTGCATGCGGCCAGCCTCCTCACATCGAACGGTCACTACATGCGCTGAAGCCCCTCCCCTCACATGATCGAACGGTCACTGCATGCGCTGAAGCCTCCTCACATCGAACGGTCACTGCATGCTGGCCCCCCCTCACATCGAACGGTCACTACCGCGCTGAAGCCCCTCCCCTCATCGAACGGTCACTACATGCGCTGAAGCCCTCCTCACATCGAACGGTCACTACAAGCGCTGAAGCCCCTCCTCACATCGAACGGTCACTGCATGCGCTGAAGCCCCTCCCCTCACATCGAACGGTCACTGCATGCGCTGAAGCCCCTCCCCTCACATCGAACGGTCACTGCATGCGCTGAAGCCCCTCCCGTAGCGCGGTGACTCTACCGCCTGCACGAGGTGCATGCAGCAGAAAGTGGCTGCACCCAATCACAGCCCACCTGGGCCGAGGCCAGAGCGGCAGCACAAAGCACAGTCCGGAATCGAGATGAGATGCTGGATGGAGGGCCTACTGGCCGCCAGGACCTCTCGCGCACGAGATGAGATGCTGGATGGAGGGCCTACTGGCCGCCAGGACCTCTCGCACACGAGATGAGATGCTGGATGGAGGGCCTACTGGCCGCCAGGCGCTGGCTTCAGGTGGGTTGCCCGGAGGCAGGGGGCACACCTCCTCGGTTTGCTCCAGCGACCGCTTCAGCTTGATGTAGGTGTCTTGCAGCTTCTCGCGCTTCTCCCGCAGGGTGGTTATGTTCTTCTGCATGCCCTCCGCCTCACCCTCCACCTTCTTCAGCACACCTGTTAGCATCTCGTTCGTGCCCTGTTCCTGCTTTATGCTGCGCTTGTACCCCTCGATCTCGCCCTCAATTGCAAGCTCCTGCTCGCGCTGCTTCCGCAGGGCCTCTTCGGTGGCCTGCAGGGCCTCATCTCGCCGCGCCATGCCGATCAGACTGCTCTTCCACTGCTGCACCAGCTGTTTCTTCTCGAAGTTGATGGCTTCCATTTCTTGCTCAGCCTCCCCCAGCGTCTCCTGTGCTGCCCGCGTCTCTCGCTGTTGCGCCACCAGTTGAGCCTGTGCCGTCCCAACCCCAGCCGACATATTCGGTCAAAAGATGCCCAGTCGCCGAGCACAGTCCCCAACGCACACACCGGGTCCACAGACAGCGGCGCGCCTTTTCCTTTCACCGATGCAAAGCGCAGCGCTCGCACGGCGCGCTCTATATTTGGCGAGGCAAAGCGCAGCGCTCGCACGGCGCTCTGTATTTGGCGAGGCAAAGCACGCTTCGCATACAGTGCACAACACACGTTAGCATATTACTCCAAGTCTGCGCGCGTTATGCGGCATATCTCTCGCCAGGCGAAATGTAAAGCTGAAAGGCAATCGTCAATCCGCACTACAAATCTACGTTGTAAGGTGGCAGCATACCTCGTACAGCTGGTGCTGCTGGTGGAGCTGCTTGAGCTGCTCTTGAAGGGTGTCGATTAAGTAATCCTGCTCTTTCTTTTCCTTCTCCATTTTCGACACGGACTCTTCTGCTACATACGTGGCCCGCCTCGTCACCGCGATCTCGTTTTTCATCTGTTCGTTGTAGGCCTCAATTTGCTTCAGGGTACTGTTCAATTTATCCAGCTCCATTTGAAATTTCTCAGTCTGTGCCCAGGCCCCAACCTCGCCCGTCACCACCCCCGCAGCAAGGCTCACAGGCCTGCCGCCCGTCACCACCCCCGCAGCAAGGCTCACAGGCCTGCCGCCCGTCACCACCCCCGCAGCAAGGCTCACAGGCCTGCCGCCCAAGACCCGTCACCATCTGTCACCACCCCCGCAGCAAGGCTCACGAACCTGTAATCTGTGACCCGTCACCTCCCCGGTGGCAAGGCTCACACGCCTGCCGCCCATGACCCGTCACCACCCCGGGAGCAAGCCCCACGGACCTGTCACCCGTCAACGGTCCACCCTCGGCGATGAGGTTCGGTTGAGCGCGCCGCAGTACCAGCTGCGCGCGTCGACTTATGGCGTCGCTCACGATACTTCGATTAAAGCGCCAGGTGGGGTTTCCGGGCGACACATAGCGGCAAAGAAAGAGAAGGGAAGTGGGGGAGGCTTTACTTTGCGACGCTCCTCAATTGTCGCTTTGGAAGTGTCTTCCTGCAGGGCGCGTAGCGCGCGGAGATCTTCTTGCGCCTGCGGGGCCCGTCACGTGCGGCAGTCAATGCTCGGGAGAAAAACCTGAGGGGAGCCCCTGCGTGCACCCTGGGACGACGTCCTGCTGCGAGGAAAGCAATACTGCAGGCACTTGCACCAATACCGTTGTCTACCCACCTGCTCACGAATTCTGTTAATCATGTTGTAGTTGTCGTGCGTCTTCTCTAAGGTCATCTGCAGCCGAGCGAGCTGCTGCTGAACACCGTATAGCTCTACACCGATAGACTCGCGGCGATTTTTGGCCACCTGCACGTGACGCCGAAGTGAAAACTTGTTCGGCAAAATGAAAAATTTCGCCGGGGCGAACTGCAGGTCGTTCAGGGTTTTATAAAAAATGGAATGTGACGTAGGGTAAATGTCAGTGCGCCTGTCGGGAACTATCTTAAAATTACAGCGGCGCGCTATCACAGCGCCCTACCTAACTTGCCCATCTTTTCAGGAAGAATACACATACTCTCTCCGCTCCCTGGCACTAAGGATTTCGTTCGTCCATGCTAACAGTCCCAGAATTCTAGACCCAGTTGCGGGGCCTCAACACCGCTCGATCCATGTAAGTCGTTGAGAAGCTTGTTCCAAAAGATTCACAATTATCTCATGAAAATGCAGGTACATACATGGCCTAAATTTCACATATGTGGTTGATTGCGAGCGACTTTCCGTCGTGCAAGCTGGTTGCTCTTAACGCAACAAAATTATTCAAATATCCCGTTTCCTCTCACGATATTCGGCTGCAATAGTAAGAGATAGTGTTGGCCAGCTAATTAGCGGTGTGACACAGACGGACAGTAGGTCTGACTGTTAAGAAGCTGGGGCACTTAAACAGCACGGATGAGGGACCCAAACGCAAAATTTTCGGCACAGCGATGGCAATTCACCCGAAGATCCTCTGTTCTTTCCATGAGCTGTTCTTCGATGCGAGTTTTATGAGCAGTGAGCTGTTTTGCCAAAGCCTGCTGTGCTCGCTCAAGCAACGGATGGTCCGCGTGCATCGGCTGGTCAGTTTCTTCTTCTCCGTCATATTCGTCATCTGAAGGAGGGTTATCGTCTGCCATGATTGAAAACGTGTAGAGTTTTCACCCAAGATACCACTAATAAATATTCTTATCAAAAAGAGTTTTGCCGGAGAAAGGTTCTTTTTCTGGACGCGGAAGTCTACGCTCTTCCCTCACTGATGCACTGTCCACTGTGAGGGGAGCTGAGCAGCTCGACGTCGACCTGTAGCTGACTGAAGTTAAACATCAAACAAACATCAATCTTGAATCTTCGATCTATAATAATTTAATAATAATAATTCAACATCTGCATCAACGATCAAGTATCAACATTCAACATTCAACATTCAACATTCAACATTCAACATTCAACATCAACATTCAGTATCAACAATGTACAATAACAATCGTGAATCTTCAATCTACAGTAGTCTGTACTGTAGTGTGAACTGTGAAGTCAGAAGTGTCACAAGGACAAGATCACAACGACAAGTTCGAAGTTCGAAGTTCAACGATCGACATCGAACATCAACATCGAACATGCGATGAAGGCATGAACGAAGAACGATGAAGACCAAGATCGAAGATGAACCTCCAATCGATGCATGTTCGATGTCGCATCTCCAATTTCTCAATTCCGATGACCACTCGATATTGCATATTCGATATTGATATTCATATTCGATTGCGTCCTGACTCCAGAGCTCCAGACCAGCGGTGATGAAGGATTGAAGGTATCCTTCGCGATTATCAACAAGGGGCGGCAATTTAGGGGTTGGCGGGGCGTGGTGGTATTGCTGGGTGCTAAAATGGCGGTGCATCTCTGTTGTGGTTGAGTGTGGGGTGTTGTGAGGGATTTTGGGTTTGAGATGTGGGTGCGGCATTGGAGGGCAAGTTTTCTAAATATATTATCCGACCGGGTTGTTTGCGATTTAAGACGATCTGCTGCGCGTCCACCATACTTAGCATAGTGATGGATCCGACGGCTACTGGCGATTTTAGAATCGCGGACCACTGGTTTTCTAATCAGCTGCGGCTACATTGTACATATAGCCGAGCTTGCATGACACATATGACACATATTGCTGGAATTGGCACAGTGGCATGTTCGTATTGTCACGTGTCATATCCGGTGTGTCATCTTCGGTGACTCTGCTTGTGTCAGTCTAAGTATTATTTTATTCCCGTATGTTATCGATTCTTGAGTTCGTTATATCTCGCCGGGAGCGTTCTCCCCGTGGCTGTTGTGCAGGTTTTCAACAGGTTTTGGTCCCACTTTACGCTTGCGTATTGTGATTTTTAGCGTAAATTTTATTTCGTATTCGCTTTATTTTAAGCTCAACCATCTTTGTCGCGGCCTACGGAATCTGATTTTCGCTCGTAGCTTGGACGGTCCGGCAGTTACGGGTAATTACGGCAGAGTGGTTTCGGCATTTATTTCGCGCGTTCGCTTTCTTTTACGGATCCTTTCTTCCGCGATGGCTCTCGCAGATGTTTTGCCCGATGAGGAGCTTCGAGCTCTTTTGTTTTCTTGCGATGAGAGATTGGACAAGGTGGAGTTCCTTAAACGTGCTCAGCTCATTTCTTTGTGCCACGCCCAAGCTAGAGCGCTCGCTCATTTTCGAAGTGCTTCTCAGATTTTACCGCAGCCTCCAGCGTCTTTCGAGCCGATTATTTTGAATCTCATTGTTTCAGGGGACGCAGCAGTTGGTGGTGCTGCGTCCGATTCTTCTTTGATTCCGGCCGTAACTTTCTATGAGAAGGGCGTTAGCAATGGGTCCGCGATCTTGGACACCCGATATGTTTCGTCACAGATAACGACCACGAGACCCGCGACTGGCTCCTCCAGTACGCGCAGGCTCACACGGCAGGCCCCTCCTGTTCGTGTCGAGCGTCATTTTTATCATGCCGTGGATTCGGTTTCTGGTACTCTCGACACCTCTGGGAGCCAGGACATTACAGCGGTATATGAGAGTGGCGAAAGTGAAGATGAATCGGAGTACCCTCCTGGGTACTACGACGAATCTGAAGACGATTGTGGGGAGTCTGGTAGCCACTTGGCCTCTCGTGATCCGGAATTTTGCCCCTCACAGTTGGCACATACAGGCTTCTGCCTTGGGCACAGGTTCCCAAGGGGAGTCTCATGGCGGTGTTTTGGACGTTGCAGCAGCCGATTTTTTTCCGCCAACATTTATTTCAACTGGAAATGCTTCGCTCTCTTCAGATCACGTTGATCCGGTGAACGATGACAACAACGAGTTCTACCCCTACTCTTCCGACGATCACGAGGAGCACGACTCTGGTGGTGCTTACGAGGACGATGCTGACCCCTCCGATTACGATTCTGGAGACCACCACGACTCTGGGTCTGGTGGTGCTAGCAGCGAATCTTACTGTGGTTATTCTTCTGGGTCTTCTTAATTTCTAAACGGACAGGCAGAGCATTCTTTTTCTGATGTTTCGACCACTAGCTGACGCGTTTGTGATCTGATGTTTCTTTTTAGAGTATTGACCACTAGCGGGCAGCTGTTATTTCATTTCCGCGAGCCCTCTTCTAGAGATGTTTGATTCCTCCCGACTGGTCGCGCACACTCAACAGCTAAACCGACCGGCAATTTTCTTCCATGATTCATCTACTTTCGTGAGCACACAGGCGGCATCTTGGATTGCTGCTGACCACTAGCCGGCAGAGCTTTAGCCAAGAAGTCTTTCCAACATGAGATGAGCACCTAGCAGTACAGTAAACACTCAGTATTAAGGAATTCACCGTTAAGGAATCAGCCAGCGTTTGGGGGGGGGGAGTCACGATTTTAGTGATTTGGCTGGCTGGACCCAAAAAAATAAGGAAGAGGTCCGAAATAAGGAAGGCTCGCTGGCTGGCATGCTTTCGGCAATCTTAAAATAAGAAATTGACGTTGGCATAGCTTGACGCGGTACACATGGCATTAGGCTAAGCGAGGCGCATCATTTTGCTGTAATCATTGGTGTTACGGGGTATACACCATCGTATAAGCTATGTATATGATGCCTACTCGTTGGGTCCATTTTACCACGTTCGAAAAATCAGCACACAGTTTTCTCGAAAATTTCAGTTTGTGAGGCTGAGGAAGATAACGAATGGCGCTGGCTGGCTCATGAATCGGGTTCCTTCTAATGAACGAATTCGTTAGCACGCTGGCGCTGGCGAGGGGGGGGGTCACGATTTTAGTGATTTGGCTGGCTGGCGCCAGATCTCTGTTTCATTAAATATGAGTGTTTACTGTATTTTATTCGGCATTCTCTGTTCAATTCTTTAACCTTGTGAGCTTTCTAGCTACAAGACTTAACATTCTCATTAGATGTGAACTCTAGTAGCTAGGGTGGTGACTTTCACAAGCTGTAGATTCACCTCAAATGAGGTGGTGTGCTGGAATTGGCACAGTGACATGTTCGTATTGTCACGTGTCATATCCGGTGTGTCATCTTCGGTGACTCTGCTTGTGTCAGTCTAAGTATTTATTCCCGTATGTTATCGATTCTTGAGTTCGTTCTACGATCTCGCCGGGAGCGTTCTCCCCGTGGCTGCTGTGCTGTTTCCAACAAATATGTCACATTGAATGCCAAATAATCCGGCCGGTGCACTGGGTGTGGAATAATAAAATGTCAGATATATAGTCCCGCTGTAATATATATCTAGCTGGAGAGATAAACCCTGAGTTGAGGGTTATGATATCAGAACGTTAAAGTGTACTTGATAAAAGGAGAGATAACATAAATACCTAACGGGTGTTTCCCGTCTACTGGTGACGGCCACCCAGCCTACTATAGGAAGTGACATGTGACAGTTTCGGGTGTCACAGTGTCAAATCCAGCACACCGCCTAGGGTGGTGACCGGAGCTAGTAGTGAAACGAAGCAACAAACTCCCTACTCAACTTCAGGAGGAAACTTGGCACAGCTGGGGGCCTGTACTCTTGGTCAGGGCGGTCCCAGCTCACAGCAAAGATCGTCAGATATAGCTGTTAAGTGCTAAAAACCATAAACACAACTCAAACTTAGAGAGCTCCTCCGCACATCTAGAAAGCTAATCACTAGCCAATCTCTAGGCAGGCACGGTGCAAGCAATCTTCAGCCACTAGAGGTCCCCGGAATTGGCCGGCCAGCTCGGAGCAGCGTGAGGGTGTAATAGGTGCCGGCCTCCGGGCGGGGCCGGTGGTAAATCATGCGTAGACGAAATTAAGGAATCCCCGATCTCAGCCGCGGAGTCTCCAGATGGAACAGATGCCCCGCAGTCCTTGTGGTAGGACCAAATCGACGATTTGGTCCTACCACGAGGACCATTGTTCCGATAATTTAATTGGCCATCTCCCGTGATTTGTGGTGTCTAACCAATGAAAGGTGGTATATATAGGTCCTATATTAATTTATTCGAACGCTGGTTTGGCCTATATCCATCCCATATATCCATGACGAACGCATTTCAAACCTCTACGCTCAAACTTTTCAAAACGGATTTTTTGGAACATTCAAAATGTGGCAAATTAGTGACTCATCTTCAATAATTTTTTACCAATCATATATCAACACTAAACCTGCGCGGATACCATCAAATTGAACCTATACATATGTCCCAATCATATTTGGGCGGTAGGCCCGGTTGGAATGCATATATTGGCTCGTTGGCTCGTTGGCTTCCCCTCTAATATATTGGCTCGTTGGTTTCCCCCCCTAAAACAGTGGTCACGCGAGCTGACCATCCAGCCATCATAATTGCTTGCTAGAGGGCATATATCGCAAGGTTGGTGTGTGCGGCACATTAAATCTTCAAGTATATATGTATTGCGAATTTCTGAAAGTCTAACATCATCCAAATATCTTATTTTTCGACTGTCGTGTACACTTTAGAATGGATGAATGCCAATTTCTAGTGTCCGAAATTCACTAAATTCGGAATTTGCATTGTGTTGAACATGCGCCATGCTGAAATAGAGCGGAAATGATGATGAGGGTGCGAAGTAACGATTCAGTTATCTTATTTGGTCATAAACTCAAGATGTATAACCATGAGCATCACCGTGAGCCCCCCATGTGACTCCTAGTACTCAAAATAACGGTGGTCCTTGTGGCAGGACCACCATTTTCTTCAAGCTTTTGGTGAAATTACACCCCTAAAGCGTGTCGTTTAACCACACACCTAAAGTCTCATGGGGGCCGCCGCTATAAGAAATAAAATTCATTTAACTCATAAATATCATGTGCAAATGTTGCCCGTGCCTCAAAAAAAGTCGATTTAGTGATCGAAACCGCAATTGCCCATTGGTCCTTGTGGTAGGACCATGAATTTGGGTAGTAGCCACAGAGCTCGGCGCCTCGTCCTCGGACGAGTACGGCGGGGGTGAGTAAGGCGGTGAAGAGGGAATTGGTGGATCAGGATCCACGAGCTCTGGCGGTAGCGGGAGAAAGCCGTAGAAGCGGAATCCCTGTCGTAGCTCTCGATACCGCGCCTGTCTCCGCGGCGGTATAGCATCCGGCACTGCACCACCCACTGCGTCGCCCAGCACGCCACGGAAAGGCGCAGGCGGTGAAGTCGCCGCAGTCGGGACTGCCGAGGCAGTCCACGCAGCACCACCGACCGGTGGAGCCGCGCATGCGTGTGCATCGGCACCACCGACACCGGAAGCGGCGTGTGGTGCGGCGGCAGCACAGATTACGAAGAGTGCACACACCAAAGAGGAAGTGAGGAAATACCTCCCCAAGCCGGGAATGCCCCCCCCACAGCCGTACCGTGGCCGCGGTAGTGTTACCGAGGCATCTTCGTCGTCGTCGTCGCTCGTTGCGCAGGCTTCGGGCTCGTAGCTCATCACGCTCTCCGTCGCCTCGATCGCGGAGAGCATGTGCATGCTTACGGGCGGCTCGTCGGGCGCCCCCAATGCAACCCCCGTGCTCTCAATGAAGTCGGCAACGGGTGCGGGTGACGGGAGGGCAAAAGGGGTTAGGCGGACCGGTCCACTCCTCGTCGGACTCAACCGACGCGGGCGGGGAGTGCGTAGCCGGTTCCGACACCACCGGCGTGTTGGCGGTGAAAGTGTTGACGTTGAAAGTCGATGCCCCAGCCGTGCGTGCCAACTCCGAGAACTCAGTGACGGCGGACACGAGGGCCTCACCGTCCTCCTCGCAGAACGAGCACGCGGAGAGGTCGGCGAAGATGTCCGGCCTCCCGCCCGCGAGCATGCAGAGGGCGTCGAACTCCACGGGGTCGTCGTGGTCGACAGCATGCTGAAACTTGGCCGCCAACACCGAGTTCTCGGCCTCCTCAGCGAACGCGTAAGCCGAAAGCCCGCTCCTGCCCCCGTTCGGGCAGTCGCGGTGCCAATGCCGCGCCTTCCCCTTCGCGCACACCTGGTTTTGGCAGTAGGGGACGGTCGCGCCGGTGTCGCGATGGAAGGCCACCTTCTTGGAGATCGATTGCGACCAATTACCGCCCCTGGGAAGGGGGTCGGTCGCGAACCTGGTCTTCATGCGTCGGTCCTGCTTGTCAGCGCGGGGAGTAAACCCGCGCTGGGACGGCTCGGACCGTTCGGAGGCTACAAATGCAGCCAATTGCCTCTTTAAGTCCAAGACCATGGTGCGCAAGTCGGCGAGCTCACCCGGACCACCGGAGCCGCCGTCGCCCTTCTCCATGAAATGCGTCCCATGCGAATACCTGTGGGCAGACGCAGTGGCGGTCCCCGCCTTCACGTGGGCGGCGTAGCATTCACGCACCCATCATTGCTGGATGGTGAGAAGGTCATGACCGGCCCGTTGATGATCGTGGAGAAGCAGACGGGACACCACCGGTTGGTAGAAGACGGTGTCCAGCGCCTTGATGAAGAGGGCCTTGACGTCTTCGTCCAGGAGAGTGGCCCTCGTCCTCGCAGCCTTCAGCGCGGCGTTGAAATCCCCGATCGCGTCATGGGGGTCCACGCCCGCAGAAATACGAATCGCCCAGCATGTCCGCCTGCCCCTGAACGGGGTCACCCGCCGGGATCATGCGGCGGGCAAACTCAAGCAGGACACGCTTACCGTCGGACGGGAAGCTGGAGTGCGAGGAGTCCATCCAGTCCGCCGCGGGTGATATGGGGTCAGCCATCAGCTCGAGCGTGGAGAACAACAAGCCGTTGGCCTCCACGCGTACGGGCAGGGTAGCATCGTCCAGCAGGAAAAGGGGCGCAAAGCCAATGTCCTCCGTGACAATTGCCGCCTGCTGTCAAGGTTGATATACAACCTTTCAGACTATGCGGCTGCTATTGAACTGTAGCAACGCGCAACAATATTTGGTGGGGTATGAGTGCAGTCTCTGGTGTCCAGAAGTGTCCGCTTGAGCGCAATGCTCCTCATATACCTCAATGTCCTCACGCTTCATAAGCGTTACCACCATCGGGTTGTGAACCCGAGAACATTGGGGCATGTAGCACGGCTAGGTGGACGGGCTTGCACTATAAATTGCATAATCAATGAAAATGGCATTAAGAAGTCGCAAGAGGTTTCAAGAACATGTTAGAAGTTATAAGAAATCACCCGAAGGCAATATTTTACATTTTCGATAATTACTGTGGCCACACGGCTGCTATACAAGTCGCAGATGGGCCGCGGAGCAGGATATGCATGTCTCGTGGGCGCGTGAGATATGCAAATGATACGGTGAAGTTATTAGAAGTTATGAGAAGTATCTAGAAGTTATTACTAGGCATCGAGAAGTGATATTTCACATCGGGTCACATTCGCGGGGCGTTGGGGAGCTAATTTCGTCTGTAAACTGACTGCTAAACAGAAAATGCATGTCTCGTGGGCGCGTGAGATATGCAAATGATACGGTGAAGTTATTAGAAGTTGTGAGAAGTATCTAGAAGTTATTACTAGGCATCGAGAAGTGATATTTCACATCGGGTCACATTCGCGGGGCGTTGGGGAGCTAATTTCGTCTGTAAACTGACTGCAAAACAGAAAATGCATGTCTCGTGGGCGCGTGAGATATGCAAATGATACGGTGAAGTTATTACAAGTTGTGAGAAGTATCTACAAGTTATTACTAGGCATCGAGAAGTGATATTTCACATCGGGTCACATTCGCGGGGCGTTGGGGAGCTAATTTCGTCTGTAAACTGACTGCAAAACAGAAAATGCATGTCTCGTGGGCGCGTGAGATATGCAAATGATACGGTGAAGTTATTAGAAGTTGTGAGAAGTATCTAGAAGTTATTACTAGGCATCGAGAAGTGATATTTCACATCGGGTCACATTCGCGGGGCGTTGGGGAGCTAATTTCGTCTGTAAACTGACTGCAAAACAGAAAATGCATGTCTCGTGGGCGCGTGAGATATGCAAATGATACGGTGAAGTTATTAGAAGTTGTGAGAAGTATCTAGAAGTTATTACTAGGCATCGAGAAGTGATATTTCACATCGGGTCACATTCAAGGGGCGTTGGGGGGCTAATTTCGTCTGTAAACTGACTGCAAAACAGAAAATGCATGTCTCGTGGGCGCGTGAGATGTAGCACGTGATACGGAGAAGTTATTAGAAGTTGTGAGAAGTATTTAGAGGTCATACCTAGGCAATGAGAAGCGAAATTTCACATCGGGTCATATTCACGGGGTGCTGGGGAGCTAATTTCGTCTGTAAAAAGGGCTGCAAAGCAGAAATTGCATATATTGCGGGTGCGTGAGATGTAGCACGTGATACGGAGAAGTTATTCGAAGTATGTACAAGTCATAACAATATACACCGCAACATAACAGTATCTACAATATATACAATATATACATCTACATAACACTAGAATCTCACAGAAGTGCCAACAACCGCTGATGCTCCCTCAGGGGTAGCATGTACACATCCCCCCTCTTAACTAGGCGAACATCACATGCTAGTACGGCTTCACACGGAATCAAGCACTTCTTGCTAGTATCTAAGGTGTATGTATCTCGCACGTTTGGATCCGTCCACTCAAAGTATCTCCCCGAAATCACCGAGTCTCCAGGAGCAAATGTCTGTCTATAGTCATCACGGCGGATCCTCCCGCCGACCTCCGTGACACCAGACAGCGCCTTCACCAAGTAGTAGGCATGTGATGCGTCCGTAGGATCCTTCTTCACCGCCATGATGCTACCACGCCGCACGGCTACACTCACACCCGCCGCATACTCCTCCACCATGCCGCGAATCCTCACGGCGGCCGCGCCCGTAGCCGGCCGCAACTCCACATCTCTCCACGCATCCACGTGGGACGTCTCCAAGCATCCCTCCGAGTCCGGAATGGAGCGCACACACTCCGCATAACAATTCACACAATAGCATGTACGCTCACGTACCATCAACTTCCCCTCGCCCTCCCCCCCCCTTACAGAATGCAAGCGCTGCGTCCCATCCACCGCCTGGTATGCTGCACCAGCATTGTGATCCACCGCATGCAATCCTCCCGCCTCCTCGTGCAGTGCGTCCTCTGGTACCAAGTAAAAAAACCGTTGATTGAAGCTCGCTCTTGCCTTGGCGTAACTGCTATCCGCACGTCGGCTCAATCTCTCGCAACAGAACGCATGCAGGTCTGCAGCGCAATTGATGCGGGCATACCACTTGTCACCCTCTGATATGACCGCCACCGCCGCTGCGTGCTTGACATGCGCCCCCGCCCCATCCTGCTCCCCCTTGGCATGCGCCGTCTCAAAGAAGTTCCGTTGGCAAGGTACACCTAAAGACCACTCGTATTTGCTGTTCGCCGTACCATGAGAAGCCGGCGTTTGTTACAGCTGTCGCAAACGCGTGCACATGATGGTACGAATACTGTCGGGTCCGAGCAATCTTAACACTCGCGGATAGACATAAACTCGTTCTCAACATTCACTCGTGTCGGCAGTTATCCAGGCAGACTTAACACAGCACAAGATCATAGAGCTACAAAACTTTTGAAATTCTGATATTCTGAGATCGAACGCTAAGCTCTTATATGCAAGCCCAGATTTCCAACATCCCCCATCTGTAGCTGCTGCCTGCAGCAGCACAGACTCAAATGTGGGCTTGTTCAGCATACTGGGTCGTATCACCCGCCATGAACTTGCCCAGACTGAAAGTGAACATACCAATGCCTTCACCTTCTCCATCCTGTAACATCCTTGCTCTGACCAGAGGGTTCTTGCACACCAAAACCCACATACATCTGCGGCCAATAGGTCCATGTTCCAGATGCCCAATCACATGCAAGCGTCCAGACTGGCTCAATCGTCTGAAGTACGCAGCTCTGCTCTCGGTCATGTCTGTCAAATAGTAAGAAGGAACATGGACACATGCCACCACACGACTGGCCATAACTGCCAATGGAAACGCGATATCCAGCGCTGCAAACTAGGGCGAAGTCACCACGGCATCACAAACACCATACTTCTCCTTCCATATGCGATAGTTACCTGGCTGAAGTGCGTCATGCGCCTCAGACCAACCCAGTTGAGAATTCCAGTCATTATTCATAAATCTCAACTGCGGCCATTGCTCCACCATCACCTCACTGATGACCCCAGTGCCTGCCCATGGGTCCCACACACCATCGATGGACTTCCAGTCCACCTCTGTCGCCAGGCGCCTCACCTCGGAGGGCACCGTGATGACCAGCTCAAGCCCCCACTGCAGTGCGCTAGCTTCGCGCACCTGAGCCTTGGTCATATGTCTCGATTCTCCTCGCTTTTCAACTTCTTCTCCAGCCAAAGCAGGCACCAGAGGTGCATCCCTCAGTTGCCTCGCCATTGCTTTATGTTCCCGGTACTTCTTGCTCAGCACGGTGCGATGGCCCTCATTCCAGTGTCCTGGCATGAAGATCTGCACAGCCTCAGAGAGCTTCTCCTGTCTACCCCAATCAATCTGATCTGGCGCGTAGAGGAACATGGCCTTCTCCTCCAATAGCATCTCCCTTGATGAGATAGCATGCCATGGCTGAAATCTGTCTCCCTTCACCACACGACGGGGACCCACGTCTGCTGGCAGCAGGCGCATGTCTAAGGACAGCTTCTCATTCAATTGCTGCTCCTTCATCCCCAATCTGTTCTCCAGGATACAAGAGCTCTCGGTAAGGGGCGTAACCGGTTGACCCGAGGTCCAACTGGTTTGAAGTGATTAGTGCAAATTAATTAACTGGTTGGGGTTAGTTAGTTAATAACTAAAAAATTGATTAGCTAGCTACAATTGGTTAATTACTTTTATTGCACTAGTTAATTGGTGGTTTAACTGGTTACAACCAATATTGAGTATGGGGATACAGCGGCATTAAATGTTGCTCATTCGAGGTCAAACTCGACCCATTCGGATATACATATTATTTGTGTTAGATGTCATCATTACTCTCTGGCAACCTGAGATACTTACTTACTTGTGAGGTGCTTTTAAGTGAGAGTGAGAGGACAAGCTGAGGGGGGGCTGAGGGGTCAACCGGTATGTGGTGTAGACACCAAAGGCATGCACAAACGTATTTCAGAAGAGAATAACAGTATAACACATACATATTATTACTTTTCTAATGTTTTCTAACACACGACCCGGGGTTTTCTGGGCGATCCTCTGCGTCGTTCCGTCTCTTGTAGTGACTGGTAACGAGAGTGCAGAGCATGTGCCAGGGCAGGCTGCTATGGTGTCAAGCGGAGCCTTCACCCTTCTAAGTGCTGAGGAGAGGCCTATACTAGCTTGCTCAGTGATTTCTATGTTCTGACTCTAACACCCTATGAGTGCCATAGTGCACTTGCACATTCTACTTATGCCTCCGCCACATCAGTCGCCTCGGTCGCGCCCTTGGCATCCACCTCTGGAACAGATTACTGCAAAGGATTGTAGTTGACCGCGCACATCAAGGTTTCTTGAATGGTCTCGGACTTCATGGTCTGGGCGTCCTTGCCGTGCATCTTCCCAGCACCAGAGAAAAGCCGCTCCACACCAGCCGATGATGCAGGCCGGCCGTGGAATTGGCGCCACATCATGCAGACGCGTGGGAACTTCTTCTCGTTCTCGAACCACCATTCAAGGATAGCAGTGTCCACCGGCGCCTGCTTCAGTTCAAGATACTTTTCAAGCTGCTTCACACTTTCAGTGTGAGGATCATCCTCATCATCGGCTTCCGCCTCCAAAAGGGTCGGCATGTCATCGTCGTCACTCGCATCGCCCTCGGAGTCACTGTCGCACAGTAGGGAATGCTTGCGCTTGCTACCCACGGCGGCTGAGGGAGCTGCTTGGGCTTTGGGAGTGGTGAGGGGAACGGCGTAGTGTGCCAAGTACTCCTCTCGCACCGACTGCAAGACCTTAGCCTTGTCGTAGTTCTCAGAACCCTTGAACTTGAAGCGGTTGAAGCGAGGGTCTAGCACGGTACTGATAGCCAACTTCCTGAACCTCTCGATCTTGCGCGTAGTACGCGTTGCAGCTGCATCGGTAGCTCCCTCCACCGGCTCGGCTTGCAACTCGGTGACCCACCGCTCAAAGAGGTCCGCGTGCACCTTCTGCCTCCCGACACGCACCGGCTTAGATAGCTTGTGCGCCGGCACCACCGTGTCGCCCACTTTCACAGCCTTGGTATCCTCGAGCTTGATGATGACCTTGTTCACCAACGGAAGAATCATGCCTGCGCATCGCAAAAGCACACGATGTTAATGACGGCTCAAGTGGCTCGGGGCGTTAGCCTACAAGTGTCTAGGTTATTTTGAGGGGACGCTGAGCTGAGGGGAGACCGAGCTGAGGGGGGGGCTGTGATGAGGGGGGGCGCGAGCTAAGGGGAGGCTGAGCTGAGGTCGGCGAGCTGAGGGGGG
>LGRX02034121.1:0-37664 GCA_001247695.2 Cymbomonas tetramitiformis
GGGAAGATATCTTCCTAGGATTGGCCGGCCCGGGGCCGTGTCACGGAGGCCCGGGCCGAAGGCGGGCCGAAGGAAAAGTTGCGGATGGGCCGAGTCGCATTGAGGGGAAAATCGATAAATTTCCAAAATTTTATCGATTTTTGACAAATTGTCATACTTAAAATTATGTGAGATATAATATAACGTATTATATCGGGTGCGGTCACTGAATATCTTTCATACAAGTGTAAACTGATTATAAAGATAAACGAATATAAGGTGTCTGTGACCTAGGGATCTGTCACCTAGTACTGTACGAGTACTGGTACAGCTAACGGGAGTCAGAATAAGTTATGACCTACGGGTCACTGAATCCAGCACACCACCCTGTGACTGTACATAGTGCTGTTACAGGTGGCAGAGAGCGGAGCACAGACAAAGCAAATTGTTCCGAAACAACAAACAGCTAAGAGCTGGAAACTGCTAGAGGGAGGCCTGTGCTTTAGCCAGGGCGGTCCCTTCCTAAAACTGCTGCTAGGTAACCGCTAACAAGCTAAGTTCCTACAGCTCAATCTTGCAGATACTCAGCCACTTTGAAAGTGGTCTACAAAGTTGCAGAGTTCACCAGAGTTGAAGAAGTTGTCAGTGTCAAAGAAGTTCAACCAGAACCAGAGCCCAGAAGTCATAATCCAGAACCAGAGTCCAGAAGCCAGAGTCCAGAACCAGAAGCCAGAAGCCAGAGTCCAGAAGTAAGAGCCAGGAAAAGATTCGCGGAGCAAAATCAGAAATTCCGAAAATTGAAAAACAGAATCCAAACCCGCCGAAACCAAAGATGGAAAAGAAATGCCGAAAGTAAAACAGTACGGCAAGGCAGGCAGACTGTTGGCAGCCACCCCAGTGGGATGTACTGCTGCGGTGAATTCAGGGGCTCGATCGAGCACCACCGAACCCTGAACCGCTGACACACATGTAAGACACATGAGTGCGGGCAGGGCTAGAGATGCAAAAGAAAAGAACCTCGTCATTGTTGCCACACCGACACGTGACCGTGTAGCCGGTGGGGCCGAGTGAATCTCGTCTCCGGAAGAGGAATAACCGTCGGAGTCGTCGTCATCGTCGATCACGGAAAGCTCCCCCGGGTGAATCGACTCGTGATCCGAGTCAATCGAGCACAACTTAAGGGAGGTTTCAGGGCATGTTGGCATTACCCGGTCCATAAAGGACACTCGTAGCGGCTCCTCGAAAGGAGAGTCGAAAGAAGCGGGGTCCGATGCCGAAACAGGGTAAAGTCCAGCGTCGATCACGTGATTGGCAGTTGGTGGTGGCGCATCGCACACCACCTGCGGCACGGACAAAGTGCCGATGTGCAGCGGTGGTTGTTTACCAGCGTCGGTAGCACCACCGACCTGTGCAGCCGTAGCCGCAGACCGCAGGGATTCGAGTACTCCCCGTGCATCTGATAGTACATCTCCCATGCCGGCGCCCGAGGCACCATGACCCAAGCCCGCATAGTGTGCACGCAATCCCACGTCGTGCCGTACCGGGTAAGTGAAAGGCTCAGGATCGGTACGCACCAGCGGCTGGTCGTGCTCGTGACACAAGTCAGCGAACTCTTCGTCGTTCTCGTTGTCGAAGGCGGTTTGAAAGGCCGAAACGACCTCGTCTAGGTCCATGGCGGCATCCCGTAGGTCCACATCGCACGAACCACACACCTCTGGGCAACGTGCAGTGTCGTGAAAGTGCCCAGGGCAGAGGGGGCACTCCTGAACGAAGGCCGAGGATGCGGAGTGAAAAGAAATGCTCCTAGCACCCTGCGGCTTCATGGCTTGAGGCCAATTCCCGCCCTTCGGGAGCGGGGATGCCGCGAAGCGTTGCTTCCATCCCACGTGACGATTACGTCCGTGAAACTTACCGTCGGTCCGACGGTTTCGTTCGTCGCGCCACTTGGACGGTGGAAATCTCACACCACCGCCCCCATGCCTACGGGGAAAATCACTCCGTGGCGGCGGTGTGTCGGGTGCAATTCCGCGCTCGTCATGACGGAGGGAGGTGAGTAGGGTAGAGGCCTCACCAATGATACGAGCGAACTCCTCGAGGAAGTCCGAGATGTCACCCTGTCCGTCACCTGCGTAAGCCAATCCGAGAGGCGTGTGCGTCGGGACAGGCGCGGCTGTCTTGTGGCGGGTGGGAGGGCCATTAGGGTTCGCACACCACCACACCTCTAGAACGTGAGTGTACACCTCCTCGATGCTCACCTTCGCCAACTCGGTGTCCAGGCGAAGCGGGGTAATTACCTCCTTGTAAAACTCGACGTCCAGTGCCGCAAGGAGTTGCCTTTTGGCGGCTTCGTCGTCCAGGGGGCCCGCTCCGCTAGCCGCGATGGCCTTCAGGCATTCGTCAAATTGCGCGACCAAGGGTTCAGGGTCGTTAGACGAACCAAAAGAAATGCTTAAAAGCTCCTCGTGGTGGCGGAGCGGCCGATGCCCAGGCGGCAGAAGCCGCTTGGTGATCTCCAGCAAGGCACGCTTGCCGTCACGCGGAGAAATTCGGGCCGAAGCGTCAACCCACCTTCGAGCTGGAGAATGTGGCGTTGTCAAAGAGACCAACGCACGAAGTAAAATGTCGTTGAAGATCGGGTGAACCTCCTTGGTGACGTCCACGAGGTCAAAAATGTCCTCGTTGGCGCTGTCCTTGTTGACAAACGAGGCTTCCAAGGCAGTGACCAAGGAATCCCAAAGAAGTTGTCGATGTGGTTCACTTCCGGAAAATGAGGACGCCTTAGTACATAAGGTGTCCTTCGCAACACGCTTCACAACGTCAATGTCCCAAGACGATTGCAAAACGGCATTGCTGCGTGTCCTGTCAGCAACAGCGAGCGCGACATTCGCTGACTGCGGGGTGCTCTTGTAGCGAGCACCCACGTTCCTAGCAAAAATTGAATCTAGGCGCATCCTAGCGCCCATGGCCGGTGTCCCAACTGAGGATGAAGTCATTAGAATAAATTCCTATAGGAGGGGGGTTGGGGAAAAGGCGAGTGTCAAATTGTAAGGTGGCGGGCGACCGTAATGCAGTTGCGGAGTGAGGAGAAGAAGGGGTCGAACGAAATCAACGGAGTCGAATACGCGGCGGCCAAGGAGTTGTTGACAGGGGTGATCAAGTCCAGTCTAAAACAAAATCCAACGCGGACACCCGTAGAAGTTGCCGAAAATCCCAACTCGCAATCTCACCGCAACATAGCGCAAACCGCGCGCCCTAAAGTGGCCAATTCAACTTCTCGCGAGGCCCCAACGCCCCGCCAAGCGGAAAAGCTTAGCCAGTCATGGCAAAGTCAGCAGTGATAAAAGCGGGGTAATACCCCATAACCTGTGAGATATAATATAACGTATTATATCGGGTGCGGTCACTGAATATCTTTCATACAAGTGTAAACTGATTATAAAGATAAACGAATATAAGGTGTCTGTGACCTAGGGATCTGTCACCTAGTACTGTACGAGTACTGGTACAGCTAACGGGAGTCAGAATAGTTATGACCTACGGGTCACTGAATCCAGCAAATTAAATTTTTGCGCCTGCGGCGGGCAATTTTGGGTTCGGGCCGAGACGGGCCGAAATGTGACCGAAGTAAATTCCCCATGCGGGCCGAGTCACCTCCGCGGAAGATATCTACCCTGCTTCTGGTACCTCCGACAACGCTGGGGTAAGGCACCACAAATGGTAACCCTTGTCGCACGTGTCGCACAACAACATGCTGGACTTCGGGTTTAGGCTTAGTTATTATGGGCTCTGACTAGCCCCTAGCCTGACCCTGCTTCCGTTTCGTGTCCGTGACATCCTAGCACTGTACTGTACAGTAGTACAGTACAGTAGTACAGTCATTGTTACTGTCTGGGTTTCCGAGAGCATAAAGCTCCGGCCAGACACTGTTTATGTGATTATTCAGTTTCATGCTTAGCAGAGCTTAGCCGGACAGCGTATCTGTCTTCCTCGCAGGTTATAGGCCGCACCGGCTTTCCGGTGATTCTGATGATGGCACAGCGCCTTGCTGTTGCCATGTTCGGCTAAGTAGGACGTAGGAGGGGTTGAGCGCCCACTTGGGCGGTGGTGGATTGCTCTTACGGTATGGCCTTTTAGCTTGGCAGTGATGGCGGCACACATTGTGCTCGCCTTCGCTGCGCAGGAGATCAGTTGGTGACGGATTGTTTTTATTTTACGGCAGCATCGTCGCAGCGAGAGTTGATTTGTTTCGTGCGCCGCTGGCTCCGGCGAGGTCGTTCCACACGTGACTTATTTTGGCCGCTCTTGCATCTTCCGCTTACGACCTGTGAATCACGATCCATTCAGCTGAGACTTCTACAGAGCATCTGGCCGCTGTAAGCGTTCTCTCACCATCCCCCTGTTCAGCTCAACCTTCTCCCCTGTCTCTCTATCATGGTTACCACAGCGGATAGAATGACGCGTTCACGCGTCCGTAGATTGGAGACGATTTTTGACGATGTGGGTGCACAGCACTCAGCGACGCCACAGACACCGCAGCTGCCGGCTCCGACCACCGCAGCTGCGAGAGAGGTTCTTGAAAAATGTCAGCAGCTCGCTCGAGACAGTTTCGACAGAAGGGTTGCCAAAATTGTTGCCACCAAAATTCTCGGAGACAAATCGGAGCGCTTCGCTGGTACGGAGACTGACGCAGTGGACATTTTTTCACAGCTCATGCATGAGCTTCGCGCTCAGTTTCTGCTCCAATCACAAGCGTTTGCTCCCCTGTTTGACTTGGCCAACATGACTGTGGAGGCTAGGCATGAGGCAAATGAACTGCTGCTTTCGGCTCTGACATTTCTGGCTCGCCCTGGCTCGCCTGCCCGTGACTGGCTTGAGGCCTCTGGGTCCGACGTTCCTGGAGATGGCAAGCGCGCTGCCCTTGAGGTGGTGCGCATGCTCCAGGAGCGTTCGGAACCCTTTGACTCTTTTGAGTTGCTGCTGGCGGTCCGCATCCCCAGCAGCAAGGATCCTGACCGTGGCATCCGCGAGTTCAATGGCCTGTTGCGGGACGTTCAGCGTTCCCACAACTTGCCGGAGGACGCGGTGAAGCGGCAGTTTCTTAAGGCTCTCGGCAATTCGGCATTGTACCGTGACTTGGCTAATTCCTTGGCTCGGGCTGACCAGCGGCAAGGCGTGTCTCTCTTGACTATTCAGGCTCGTGTGCGGGAGCAGTTCCGCCACGGCCTGCAAGTCTCTGACACTCCTGTTTCGGCAATGTCATTCGGCGATGGCGCGTCTGACCTGGCTGCGGCGTTGTCCAGTCTGCAGAAGCAGCTGGAACGCATGCAACAGGACATTCGTGACCTGAAGCGGCAGAAGCGGGAAGGGCCTCCGCCTGCGGGCAAGCACCTTACCCGTTCTGCTGCCAAGCTTCATCGTGCTGGTGTTAAACCACTTGGCACCGCTCCTCTTGTCTCATTTGACAAGAAGAGTGGTGCCTTCGTGCCCCACTGCAAGAATGCGGTGTGTGCACAAAGTGGTTTGAAACACTGGCATGCTGAATGCCCCAACGGCGGTCTTCACTCTGCCCACTATTGTGGTGCAGTTGAAGACTACGAGACTGACTGCTTGGCTGTTCGTTTCCAGCGTTTTTATGACGCGGGAGATGAGCACGCCTTCGAGTCACTCTGCACGATGGAGGGTCGCCCGGACGTGTGCGAGCTGTCGGCGCATTCCTTTGTGCCGGCTGAGCCCACATCTCTGAAGCACTTTCAGGATGCGGCGGCTTCCGCTCACGGTGCGGCAGCTGACGATGACGGCGAGGCTCACTTTCCTCTGGCCACGTTCCATTCGAGTGCACGGGGTTCGATTCCGCCACCGCCTGCGGTTCGGGATCCCGCTGCACTCGTGGCTGGTGGTGTGCCTACGGCTCATGACCCACCAGTGGCTGTGCCTGGCTCTCTCGGCTTGCCTGGTTCTGTCCCATCGCTCCAGCTTGGCGACACTACACCGTGCTGAAATCTGTGTAGGCAGCCCTGACCGGGAGTCCCGGTGCAGGCCCCTATGACAGATTACTAGGTAGCCAACACTGGACCTGTGACTGACCGTAAGCCCGTACTGTGACACACCAAGGTGTCACAGGTAGCTAGGACCGTAGCCGTTCCGACTCTGTCACCGTTCGGGGTATATCTAGCTTAGGGTTTATTTATTATACGAGTTTATCTATATCAGTTTCACAGCACACACTATTATCTGTGAACTTGGATATTCCAGTAGGTTGTGGCCCCATCCACGCTTTATTCCACTAGCTATTTTGGCCATGATTGGCTAAAGGGCCGCTCGGAGAGGTGGTGCGCGTTTGCGCGTTTGGGTATTGTGTGAATTATGAGATGAGCAGCTTACGGTAAGCAGCTTTGGGCCGCAGCTATGGGGTACCGGCTTGGGTTTGGATTACTCGTTGCAATGTCCGTTTTCGGTTCTGTGCATGCTTTGATCACGCTTGCTACCGAATTTTGGGCTGGTGGCCTTGGCACCTTTGACCTCGACGACATCCTCCTTTGCCCCTCGCTTGCATGGCTCGGTTGTTCCCTCCGTGTTTGTGACGTCTCGTTTTCATCACAGCGCTACCCAAACGTGCTGCAGCGTACCGCCTCCCCTCAGGCTTATCTGAGAATGGGTGTGACAACACGATCTAAGAAGTCCCTCACGAGGGACAGCGATATAGACGCCTCCTTACGGCTCATCGACGAGGTGCGGAACACTCCAACAGCTGCTACACCTGTGGTTCCCACTCCCAACCCTGCATCGAACGTGGACGCGGACGTGGCCGTCAGACGTTATTTGCAGGAGCAGTCCAAGTTGGTCGACGAGATTTACAAGGCGCGCTTGCATCGGGCTTGGGCCAAGAGTATCCGTGAGGATATTCTTGGCGACAAGAAGCACCATTTTCGCGGTACGGACGACTCTGGCCTCCTGTCCGACTTGGTGGTGCAGCTACGTACGGAGTTCCAGTCGGCGGGTCTGGAGCTGCGTTCCTTTGACCTCGACGACCCTCTGGTGCCCGTGGTCAGCAGAGTGAATGGACTGCTGTACGACGTTCTGGCTCTCGTGGTGGAGAAGCACAGCAACGCGTATGTCTGGCTGACTGGCACTGACTCCTCGGCTGACCGAGATGGACGGCGTGCTCTTGTCGACATCATCAAGGGCTCTGTGCCGGTGGCGCTGCGGGAATCGCAGCAGGAGGAGCATGCGGCCTTACGTTATCCCGCAAACGTTGACCCGCAGCCGATTTTGGCTAAGGAGCAGCGTTTGGTGCGGGATAACAGGACTTCAGACTGGACTCCGACCGAGGCAACACGAAAATTATCCCTCTACACCCGCCTCGACCCCGTGTTTTACGCGGCGGTGAAGGTCCGCTATCCCATGGCTGCTGACCTGTCCCACGTGTCCCTTGCTTCTCTTCGTTCCTTGGTTGTCGAAATTTATCAGTCTTGGGCGCAAACGGATGGGGGCAAGGCGGCTTCTGGTGCGGGCGGAATCTCCGCGCATCTGTCCAGCAGCGAATATGACTCGCTGCTGCAGAAGATTACGGAGCTGAAGGAGCTGGTGCAGCGGCAGCACGGTGAGACCGCTCCGGTGGTACGGCAGCAGCGGGAGAGGGTTCAGCAGAAGCAGCAACAGCAGAAGTCCCCACATCCGCGGGGTTTCCGTGTAGGCACCCACAAGGCCCCGCCAGTGGGATTCGACCGCGATGAGCAGCGGGCGAAGCCATTCTGCGGGAAATGCAAAAAGGCGGGCAAAGGTGAGCACTATCACTTTTACCGCGACTGCCCGTTGGGTGGCCGTCAGCACCCGCCCAACTCTGCGGCGGCATTCTGCATCCCTATCGACGAGGAGGATGCGGACGGGGTGCACGCTCTGGCAATGTGTGCGGTGTTCCAGCACGCTGCGGATGATGGAGCGGAAGCCTTCGCACGTGCTGCGGCTGCGTACGGGCCTCCTGCGGTGCTTTCTGCGGGTGCGGTGGGCGGCATTGACGTCTCCGCCTACGGGTTCACCGTGGAGCAACAGCCGACTTCCGAGGGGGACTCTATTCTCCAACGACTCGACGATCTTGCTGCGGAGGTTCACTCCGCAGCCAATCCGCAGGTGCACTACACCCATGCCTCCTTCCCGCCTCCTGCCAACATTGGACAGGAGGCTTCGGCTCTGGTGTGTGAGTCCGCCGCAACGGTGGCCGCACCGGAGGAGCAGGTTCCGGCAGGTGGTGCGGCGGCATCGGCGTCCGCCGTGCCGGCCCCTGCTATGCCTGTCTTCCAGGGGAAGGATGCCGCACCCGAGCTACTGCAATCGGCGAAGTTGACCGCCACGGCGGACACGGACGGTGAATTTGCTGGGTTCGTTCAGACTGTCAACCACGCCGCCGTCCAACCCATTGACCTCACGGGTTACAACACCGACGACTATGAAGACCTTGCCGACGGCACATTCACGGTAAAGCCACGGGCTTCAGACGTCTCGGCAAATCTCTCATCTACACCTGCGACCCAGGCACCTAGCTCTGGTGG
Organism: Cymbomonas tetramitiformis; assembly: GCA_001247695.2. NCBI lineage: Eukaryota > Viridiplantae > Chlorophyta > Pyramimonadophyceae > Pyramimonadales > Pyramimonadaceae > Cymbomonas > Cymbomonas tetramitiformis. The sequence continues at coordinate 8,526 of LGRX02034121.1, forward strand.
TGCTCTGGGTGACTGGCATGCCGGTGCTCCCCGCAGCTACGGCTGTGGAAAGCCTCCGTGGGGATTCCCTGCCCACGCTGGCTTGTGGGGAATGCCTTTTATGCTCTCCTTTATTCTCTTGATTTCTATCATGGGAGTGGGGACCGCCGCCTACACGGCGGCCAATGACGTCGGATCTGTGCAGGTATCGGGTCAGGCTGCTCCGCAGCCTGTGCTGTGCAGGGGGGACTTGTGCATCTACTCTGGTATCTCCGAGCTGGACCCCGTCACACTGGATGCGGTGCTGCACTCCCTGGGTGCTGCGGCAGTGCTACTGCCGCCTGACCCGCTGGAGGGCAGTGCTGCGGGCTGCTGCGGTGATCAATGTGGTGACGGTGCTCCTCTAATCTTTGACCCCGAGTAGTTTTATTCCTGGTTCTGGCAGTGCACCACCTTCTGGTGGTGTGCTGAGATGTGCTTTGACCTCAACGTGGTCTTCAATTTGCTTTTACTTTGACTCATTATATCCGTTAATCTGACTTGCTGGCGCCGTGTCTTTCAGTAGTTTGGCAGGACTTATGTGCCTGTGTGTTTTTGCACTTGTGCTGGCTAGAGGGTTTCCATTTGTGTATCAGAATTGCACAGTTGGTTTAGCAGTTAGGCTTGTCACCCTAGCTCCTGCCCTAACTTATTTGGTATCTCGGACTTGCCTGTCAGTCACCACCCACAGTGCTGGGGTGGTGTGCTGAAATCTGTGTAGGCAGCCCTGACCGGGAGTCCCGGTGCAGGCCCCTATGACAGATTACTAGGTAGCCAACACTGGACCTGTGACTGACCGTAAGCCCGTACTGTGACACACCAAGGTGTCACAGGTAGCTAGGACCGTAGCCGTTCCGACTCTGTCACCGTTCGGGGTATATCTAGCTTAGGGTTTATTTATTATACGAGTTTATCTATATCAGTTTCACAGCACACACGATTATCTGTGAACTTGGATATTCCAGTACACCGGCTCCGCTGTTTGCTGGCATGACGATTGAGGCTTCTGACATTGGCTCTGAAGGCTCTGACAATGACCAAGGCTCTGACGATGACTCTGACGGCGGGCAGCGAGTGGCTTTTGACTCCTTCGGCACTCTTGAGCATGGCTCTGACAGGGGAGCATCGCCAGCAGCAGCTCCGGTGTACCGTCCGCGGGCTCCGCCGAGTTTTCTCCGGTGTGCATTGATGTCTTCGGTGCTCTGCTGTTCTCTGTTGGCCAGTGCTACGGCATCTCTGGTTGCCGTGGGCGGTGGTGACAGGGGCCTGGTTGAGCCCGGAGTCACCGTCCATCGGTCTACTGGAGATCTCTTTGCTTCGGATCCGCCACTTGGCTTTCTGGACATCCGTGATTGGCCGCCCGACGATCGAGTTCTCTTATCTCTTTCTTCAATGCTCAAACCGCCTTGGGATTCTGCTTTTCTCGATTCTTCGGTTGCTTTACTTTCAGCTGTGGATCCACCTTGCCCACTTGGGTCTGGTGGTGCTCAATTTACAACAGACAGCTTGCAATTCACTTCCGGGTTCTTATTTGCTTTGCATCCGACCGCTGAACTCAGCTCTGCTGACCAGCTTCAAAGTGGCTGAGTTTCTTAGCAATTATCCTGGCAGCTTGATTAGCTTTAGCCCAGTGGTGGGATGACCGGGTCAAGACCCTGGCACCCAGCTAGAAGTGATCGGTTTCCACCGAAGTGAATGTTAGGTGTTTGTTTATGTCTCGTGGCTGTATGTACTGTACCTGCTTTGCTAGGTAGTCACACCCACGGGTGGTGTGCTGGACTTCGGGTTTAGGCTTAGTTATTATGGGCTCTGACTAGCCCCTAGCCTGACCCTGCTTCCGTTTCGTGTCCGTGACATCCTAGCACTGTACTGTACAGTAGTACAGTACAGTAGTACAGTCATTGTTACTGTCTGGGTTTCCGAGAGCATAAAGCTCCGGCCAGACACTGTTTATGCGATTATCAGTTTGTCCCCTAGGGAGCTTAGCCGGACAGCGTATCTGTCTTCCTCGCACAACATTTCTGCTTCTCCATCAGCCTTCTTGCATACCTCACACGCAAGATGTCTGCTGGCGTGCTGGGCACGGCTGCACTACAGTCGTACTGATCCTTCACCTGCAGGTGACACGGTGCAATACTCTGCACAGTGCTCTTCTCTTTCATCTTGGCGGCGTCTTCGAGCACCACCCTCGAGCATCTCGTTGTATCTTGACCAACTTGAGGATGGCGGACTTGGTGGCAACCTCCATGCCACTGCGGGGCTTCTGTCTGATGTACACGAAGTCTCCCACCTTGAACTGATGCGGCTTAGGCTCGTAACCACCACCCCTTCTTCGGGAAAAGGTTTATTTTAGATTAAAATTTTGACATCTGCTGGATTAAGTGTTCAGCGGGGTTGGTTTAGATTAAATTGATAAACGATATTGGGCACGAAGTGGGAACTGATTCCGCGCGATCGAGATGTCATCAGACCTGAGACAGGTCGTCATCGTCATTTCGCCGGATCCGAGGTGCCACCGCTCCGAGGTGCACATGGTAAAACTGCGAACGGAAGGTCAAAGGCAAAGGGAAAGGCAGAGGGTTTAAGATTTAGGGGCAGTAGGAATAGTTTTCAGAAGCATATGGAAAGTATTCTAGTGCTTCTAAAAACTATTCCTACTTCTTCTATATCCTAAACCATTTGCCTTGCCTTTTACTGCTGCACGCGACCGGCAAGCATCTTTGAAACTTCCGAGTTTCAAAGATGCGTTTTGTATTTTGGGTGCACCCTAAAATTACAAAACAGCCGAGCGCTTCCCGTTTGTGCGGGATATTCACATGTATTCCATGACATATTTCATATGAATTAACACACAAGCACACGCAGGGGAAACCCTCGGCTGTTTGGCATCTTTGGGTTTGGGTTTGGGTTCGAACCCAAACCCGAACCCAAAACATCTGCCTTAGAAATAAATTGCGCGTTGGGCGCACAAGTAACTTGAAGCCTTGAGCTTCAGGTAACTTGAAGATATATCCCTTGGCATTATTTGTGCCAAGCTTCGTGCTCTAGGACGCACGGGAAGCCCTCGGCTGTTTGGCATCTTTGCGTTTGGGTTCGAACCCAAACCCAAACCCAAAACATCTGCCTTAGAAATAAATTGCGCGTTTCGCGCACAAGTAACTTGAAGCCTTGAGCTTCAAGTAACTTAAAGATATGTATCTTGGCAGTATTTGTGCCAAGCTTCGTGCTCTAGGACGCACGGGAAGCCCTCGGCTGTTTGGCATCTTTGGGTTTGGGTTCGAACCCAAACCCAAAACATCTGCCTTAGAAACAAATTGCGCGTTTCGCGCACAAGTAACTTGAAGCCTTGAGCTTCAAGTAACTTAAATATATGTATCTTGGCAGTATTTGTGCCAAGTTTCGTGCTCTAGGACGCACGGGAAGCCCTCGGCTGTTTGGCATCTTTGGGTTTGGGTGTCACGTTCGAACCCAAACCCAAAACATCTGCCTTAGAAATAAATTGCGCGTTTCGCGCACAAGTAACTTGAAGCCTTGAGCTTCAGGTAACTTAAAGATATGTATCTTGGCAGTATTGGTGCCAAGTTTCGTGCGCTAGGACGCACGGGAAGCCCTCGGCTGTTTGCCATCTTTGGGTTTGGGTACGTTCGAACCCAAACCCAAAGGCAAAGGCATAGGACAGTTTCGTAGATTCTGTCCCGATGCCTTTGCAACCTCGCATGCTAACTCATATTATAATGAATATTCAACATTCAAGCGTTGCATACCCCACGCCAACGGGAAGCGCTCGGCTGATTTGTTATTTGGGTATGCGCACCCAAATGACAAAAAACGCATCTTTGAAACTCGTTAGTTTCAAAGATGCGTGGCCGATGCCTTCGTGCTTATGTGTATAATTCATATGAAATATGCCATGGAATAAATGTGAATATCCCGCACAAACGGGAAGCGCTCGGCTGTTTTGTAATTTTAGGGTGCACCCAAAATACAAAACGCATCTTTGAAACTCGGAAGTTTCAAAGATGCTTGCCGGTCGCGTGCAGCAGTAAAAGGCAAGGCAAAGGGTTCAGGATATAGAAGAAGTAGGAATAGTTTTCAGAAGTACTAGAATACTTTTCATATGCTTCTGAAAACTATTCCCTTCTGCCCCTAAATCTTAAACCCTTTGCCTTCCCCTTTGCCTTTGGCCTTCCGTTCGCAGCTTTACCATCGCATGTGCACCTCGCAGCATGAAGGTTATGTGACACACCTGCCCTACGGTACCCCCTTAACTACCCTAGCTAAACCAATAATCACAATTGAAATCAGCAAGAGCTAATCTGAGAAGGGTATTCTAGCACACTACAACACTACGCACTACAATATGAATGCGAAGAAATCATTTCAGCTAATTGAGCTTGATACCTGCCACCGCAGAACCACAATATTGAAAGCACCAAAAACTATCAACTCAACTCAGAACGAAAGCACACTTGAGGGCGGGGGGAGGGAGTAAACTCCTTCTCAAACTATCAAAAACTTGTGAGGCCGAACTCACGGTGAGTTCGAAACCTTATTCCTCCGCTACGGTCTGTCACATAACCAGAGTTATGTGACACAGCACCTCTCGTTCCACTCGCTGTTCTGTGACACATAACATCCAGTTATGTGACACACCTGCCCTACGGTACCCCCTTAACTACCCTAGCTAAACCAATAATCACAATTGAAATCAGCAAGAGCTAATCTGAGACAAAACAAAGATCCGAAGGCGTCCGATCACGTGAAAGCAAGACAATTCGAAGCATTCAACAATTGTGCCTCACGTAACAATCTGCACACGATCAGGACTTACTTGCCCTCTCTCGATCAGCCTCATCGAGGCTTTCTCTCCATAATACACAAATTGTTTTACTCTACATCTCATTGGCGTTAAGCCACTTCCTTATGGCCATTAAGCCCTTCTCTTTTTCGGCGTTAAGCCTACTTCTCTAAGTGGCAATACGCCAATCTTTGCGAGAATATTTCCTTTTGGTCAAAAGTTTCTCCCACCCTTTCCTTTTCCTTTCGCATTTTGCGGACAAGCTGGCGAGATATGGTAAGGTGACCCACATGTGAAACACAATCTACCTTGAACATTCTCGCTCTGGCCAACATTGTTCGAGTAGCTGCGACCGGAGGCGCCCCTCCCTCCATAGGACTGTGTCGCCTTTACGTTCCTTTCTGCCACTACTTTCCTACTCTTTTTCAGTCTCTTCTCCTGATCTTCAGTAACTACGATTGAGTCTCCCTCGAATTCTACCGCGACAGGCCAGCCATCGGTGAACGCAATATGAACCAATTGTGCCTGCTCTTCTGCCCAGGCCATTCCTTCTTCCAAAGCTGATGCTGCCTGCTTGAAATTTGCGAGCTCTTCTTCTGAAACTCTTCCTGCAAAACTTGGCTCTTCGATCACCGCTTTAAGCGCGCGATTCACCTCAAAGAAAACGGAATCAGCCTTGTCTAGATTCTCAAACTGTCGTTTACACGAAAGATCTTCGTGCCTTGCTCCCCCTGCCTTTGTGTGGACGAATCCCCCAGAGGTCCAGGACGCTGGCCGCTGCAAGCTGCGCTTCTGCGGCTTTTGAGACACAGCCTGCAAAACTGCTTTTCCATCATTCGCTACCGATCTGTTTCTCTGCTCCTCTACCAGCGCTTTCAAGTGATCCTGAACATTCTTGTCAACTTCGGACAAAACAGGGATCAACTGATCCAACTTCAGCTTGTAGGACGCGTAAACGTCCGAAGCTTTGACCTTGGCGATCCTTTCTGCTAACTCAACGTCTGAAAATTCGTCCATAATTGCTGAACGCTGAATATACCTCGTAAAATAAATTAACAGTAACAGTAAACTCCTTCTCAAACTATCAAAAACTTGTGAGGCCGAACTCACGGTGAGTTCGAAACCTTATTCCTCCGCTACGGTCTGTCACATAACCAGAGTTATGTGACACAGCACCTCTCGTTCCACTCGTTGTCCTGTGACACATAACATCCAGTTATTGGGGCAAATTGACGTGGATGCAAATTGACTTGTCCTATCCTTCATTGGCACAGGATGGCAGTCATGCCTCATGAAAGACAGGAACGATATCGATGACCGTCATGGCCACTTCTGGAAGTCCTCGATGCTCTACCTCGACAATACAGTCGAGAGACATGACACGATACTTCGACAGAAAATGCCATGACGATTTACAAGTAAATAAAATTCCTGAAGAAAAGTATGAGAATTCCACGTCAATTTGCTATGTTTCTGTTCAACAATCGCAAACTTGCAGCTCTCGATTCATATTCGACTGTGCCTCCGTTAAGTACTTTTCAATTCAACTTTAAGATGTATTTCTTGTGTTTACCGCCGCCAAAAAGCCGCAAAAAGCGCAGCGACGACAAGAAACCGACTCTCCGCAACTCAGAATGTCTCATAACGGTGTTTCGACAAATTCACCCGAGGTGGTAGACCTAGTGACTCCTATGGGAGAAGCCAAGACTTCAGTTGTAGTGGATAGCGGATCTGGTTCCGCGAATTCTCCTTTCGTCTTGGCATCATCCCCTTCACCTTTGCGCCCAACGCAGTTGTGCTTTGTTACAGCTCCTCCACCGCTAGCGGCTCCACAGGGACTTCCACAGAGACTTCCATTAGATCCGGAACTCACGCCAAGTTCTCCCACGACTGTTTTCCCAATTCGTTGGACGGGAGTTCACGCTCAGCAAGCTCCACACGAGCTCTCGAAGATTCCGAAGCCAAATCAGTCAACCGAGGTAGGTGAGCTCGCGCCCGTCTATGTATTCGCAACTATATGCGTATACATGTTTTCCTCCATCGCGCGAGATTAAACTTCGCAGGAGTTCTTTGTTGTCGCTTCACTTATTTTCTCGTACTTGATTCGTTTTTCCAATTGGCGTGTGGGGTTCGCGATTTTGGAAATGTTCCTGACCCTGTAGTGTGTGTGTGTGTGTGGTTCGGAAACGGCAACTGGACAGGTGCATGCCGGTTCCCCTGCGCCTAAAAAGCGTAATGTTCAAAGTGTAAGTGAGGCGCAAGCTAAAGGAGCAACAATTGAAGAATGTCCTCGGTATGCGACCTAGGCAAAGATCTCCGGCCGTTTTTCTCTTTGTAATTCTATTTTGTGAAAGCATGAAAGTGTGATGAAAATGTGATGAACGCATGAAAGACATATAGGCTAATCGGTGTTTGGGTGTTTGGGGTCGAGGAGGTATAGTGAAGCCATGCATAAGGGTAAACGTGGGAAGAGCGTGCGAGTATCAACGGCATTGACGCAACCCTTCTTCACTCCTGAGAGTTGGACGCCATGCACTACGAAAGCGCCATGGGAAGGACTTTTCGGTGTGCCAGAACGTCAGGTATGTGGTACTGTGCATGCCCTAGCGGGATTCCCATACCCAAGATGCGAACACTCCGCAAAATTAAAACATTTGGAGGGAGAAACCTTCCGGTATGTGGCTCATGTGAACAATGGGAGCATCGCTGATTGGTGGCGCCAGTCCGTTCTCGATCTTCCTCCTGGTCGTGGCTTTCGCATCCTTGAGCGCAAGTTCACCACCGCGAAACGCGTGATTTGGTTGCAAAAACCAGAGTGGCATGCTTGGTTTGATTATCTCTACATGACCCGTGACCCTAGAGCGAGTGCGGGAGCAAAGGGAAACGAAGCTCCAGCTTGAGTTATGTTTGAAATATGTGGAATTCCAATGAACAATGTAGCGTGTGTACAGGCTTCAAATATGTTTACAACTCTCGATATGAAGTTAATAGCTGTGTAAATTTTGTTGTTTTGGAATCGCAATATGCATATGCGCTTCAATCGCAGCACATAATAGCACGACACAGTAACTTAATGGCCGTTGATATTTGCACGATAATTTCGCACTCGGTGCTCTCAACATATACCACTTGTATACACGTATAGTAAACAATTCAAATGCAATGGGTCGGTAATTACCGGTAATTCCTGGGTAATACTTTTGATGGTAATACCAAAGTATTACCGCAGGAAATGCCTAACTTTCGATGTGAAGCTCGGAATTCGACTTTCTCGATGCCTACGGATACCTTGAGGTCATTAGAATTGGTTGGGTGCGTCACATTAAGTATTCTAAGTTCTGTGGGCATGAAATAACTCAATGGATTTTGCAAACGAGTGCAAACATAATCATAATGGTACAGATGTCGGTGTGTGCGTGCATCGATGATACATTAGTAAGACAAATGATTGATAACATCCGTCGATAGCTCTTGATGATTTCAAGGTCTCATTCGCGCGGAGGGACATTTTGCAAAAAGATTTCAGATTCTAGATCTCGCAAACCGCCGCCGGGCGTTGTCATCAGGCCTTCAGGGGTTCAGGCTAGGTTGAGCATGCGCTGACAGGCCTGACACCCTATAGGCTTCCAACCGGTCAAAACGGACCTCACCATCGGATTCGGCATAGTCGAAAATGGTTTGTAAGGTTGTCACCTTGCAGGGAGCCGGTCCGTGCACCGCGCCTTAGCACCGCTTCGACGCACACCGCCGCCGGGCTCTATCAACAGGCCTGCGGGCCGGGTTGAGCATGCGCTTACACCCTATAGGCTTCCAACCGGTCAAAACAGACCTCACCATCGGATTCGGCATAGTCGAAAATGGTTTGCAAGGTTGTCACCTTATTGCGGGGAGCCGGTCCGTGCACCGCGCCTTAGCGCCGCTTCGACGCAAACCACCGCCGGGCGTTGTCAACAGGCCTGCGGGCCGGGTTGAGCATGCGCTGACACCCTATAGGCTTCCAACCGGTCAAAACGGACCTCACCATCGGATTTGGCATAGTCGAAAATGGTTTGCAAGGTTGTCACCTTGCGGGGAGCCGGTCCGTGCACCGCGCCTTAGCACCGCTTCGACGCACACTGCCGCCCGGCGCTGTCAGCAGGCCTGCGGGCCGGGTGGAGCATGCGCTGACACCCTATAGGCTTCAAACCGGTCAAAACAGACCTCACCAACGGAACGATTCGGCACAGTCGAAAATGGTTTGCAAGGTTGTCACCTTGCGGGCATGGCACCTTGCGGGCATGGCACCTTGCGGCCATGTGGCCATGAAGCTCGGCATGTGCCGAGGCTGCCGACCGCTCGGCGTGTCTAGGGCATCGAGCGCGGTGGCCGCGACCGTAGGGGCGCCCATCGCCCTCAGCACGTGCCCGTTGTCCGCTCCGAGAGGCTCCTGCCTCAGAACAGCAGGCGGGCTTGTAAGCACACCGCGCGTGCCGTGGAGGTCCAAAACCAAGTTGCTCCGACGGCCATGAAACTCGGCATGTGCCGACCGCTCAGCGTGTGTAGGGCATCGAGCGCAGTGGCCGCGACCGTAGGCGCGCCCATCGCCCTCAGCACGTGCCCGCTTTTTGCTCCGAGGGGCTCCCGGCCTCCGGCCTCAGGCCAGCAGGCGGGCTTGTAAGCACCGCGCGTGCCGTGGAGGTCCAAAACCAAGTTGCTCCGATGGCCATGAAACTCGGCATGTGCCGACCGCTCATTGTGTCTGAGGCACGGAGCGCAGTGGCCGCGACCGTCGAGGCGCCCATCGCCCTCAGCACGTGCTCTCGTTTTGCTCCGAGAGGCTCCGGCCTCAGGCCAGCAGGCGGGCTTGTAAGCACCGCGCGTGCCGTGGAGGTCCAAAACCAAGTTGCTCCGACGGCCATGAAACTCGGCATGTGCCGACCGCTCGGCGTGTGTAGGGCATCGAGCGCAGTGCCCGCGACCGTAGGGGCGCCCATCGCCCTCAGCACGTGCCCGTTTCCGCTCCGAGAGGCTCCCGCCTCAGGCAGCAGGCGGGCTTGTAAGCACCGCGCGTGCCGTGGAGGTCCAAAACCAAGTTGCTCCGACGGCCATGAAACTCGGCATGTGCCGACCGCTCGGCGTGTCTAGGGCATCGAGCGCAGTGGCCGCGACCGTAGGGGCGCCCATCGCCCTCAGCACGTGCTCGCTTTACACCCCGAGAGGCTCCTGCCTCAGGCTAGCAAGCGGGCTTGTAAGCACTGCGCGTGCCGTGGAGGTCCAAAACCAAGTTGCTCCGACGGCCATGAAACTCGGCATGTGCCGACCGCTCGGCGTGTGTAGGGCATCGAGCGCAGTGGCAGCGAACGTAGGGGCGCCCATCGCCCTCAGCACGTGCCCGTTGTCCGCTCCGAGAGGCTCCTGCCTCAGGCCAGCAGGCGGGCTTGTAAGCGCACCGCGCGTGGCTGCCGTGGAGGTCCAAAACCAAGTTGCTCCGACGGCCATGAAACTCGGCATGTGCCGACCGCTCGGCGTGTGTAGGGCATCGAGCGCAGTGCCCGCGACCGTAGGGGCGCCCATTACCCTCAGCACGTGCCCGTTGTCCGCTCCGAGAGGCTCCTGCCTCAGGCCAGCAGGCGGGCTTGTAAGCGCACCGCGCGTGCCGTGGAGGTCCAAAACCAAGTTGCTCCGACGGCCATGAAACTCGGCATGTGCCGACCGCTCGGCGTGTGTAGGGCATCGAGCGCAGTGCCCGCGACCGTAGGGGCGCCCATCGCCCTCAGCACGTGCCCGCTTTCCGCTCCGAGAGGCTCCTGCCTCAGGCCAGCAGGCGGGCTTGTAAGCGCACCGCGCGTGCCGTGGAGGTCCAAAACCAAGTTGCTCCGACGGCCATGAAACTCGGCATGTGCCGACCGCTCGGCGTGTGTAGAGCATCGAGCGCAGTGCCCGCGACCGTAGGGGCGCCCATCGCCCTCAGCACGTGCCCGCTTTCCGCTCCGAGAGGCTCCTGCCTCAGGCTAGCAGGCGGGCTTGTAAGCGCACCGCGCGTGCCGTGGAGGTCCAAAACCAAGTTGCTCCGACGGCCATGAAACTCGGCATGTGCCGACCGCTCGGCGTGTCTAGGGCATCGAGCGCAGTGGCCGCGACCGTAGGGGCGCCCATCGCCCTCAGCACGTGCTCGCTTTACACCCCGAGAGGCTCCTGCCTCAGGCTAGCAAGCGGGCTTGTAAGCACTGCGCGTGCCGTGGAGGTCCAAAACCAAGTTGCTCCGACGGCCATGAAACTCGGCATGTGCCGACCGCTCGGCGTGTCTAGGGCATCGAGCGCAGTGCCCGCGACCGTAGGGGCGCCCATCGCCCTCAGCACGTGCCCGTTGTCCGCTCCGAGAGGCTCCTGCCTCAGGCCAGCAGGCGGGCTTGTAAGCGCACCGCGCGTGGCTGCCGTGGAGGTCCAAAACCAAGTTGCTCCGACGGCCATGAAACTCGGCATGTGCCGACCGCTCGGCGTGTGTAGGGCATCGAGCGCAGTGCCCGCGACCGTAGGGGCGCCCATTACCCTCAGCACGTGCCCGTTGTCCGCTCCGAGAGGCTCCTGCCTCAGGCCAGCAGGCGGGCTTGTAAGCGCACCGCGCGTGCCGTGGAGGTCCAAAACCAAGTTGCTCCGACGGCCATGAAACTCGGCATGTGCCGACCGCTCGGCGTGTGTAGAGCATCGAGCGCAGTGCCCGCGACCGTAGGGGCGCCCATCGCCCTCAGCACGTGCCCGCTTTCCGCTCCGAGAGGCTCCCGCCTCAGGCTAGCAGGCGGGCTTGTAAGCACCGCGCGTGCCGTGGAGGTCCAAAACCAAGTTGCTCCGACGGCCATGAAACTCGGCATGTGCCGACCGCTCATTGTGTCTAGGGCATCGAGCGCAGTGGCCGCGACCGTAGGGGCGCCCATCGCCCTCAGCACGTGCTCGCTTTACACCCCGAGAGGCTTCTGCCTCAGGCCAGCAGGCGGGCTTGTAAGCACCGCGCGTGCCGTGGAGGTCCAAAACCAAGTTGCTCCGACGGCCATGAACCTCGGCATGTGCCGACCGCTCGGCGCGTCTAGGGCATCGAGCGCAGTGGCCGCGAACTTAGGGGCGCCCATCGCCCTCAGCACGTGCCCGCTTTTTGCTCCGAGAGGCTCCTGCCTCAGGCCAGCAGGCGGGCTTGTAAGCACCGCGCGTGCCGTGCGTGCTCCATTGCTTTCCCCCCCGGCACTCGCTGTGCCATGCGTGTTGCATTGCCCTCCACCTCGGCTCTCGCCGTGCCGTGCGTGTCGCATTGTCCTCCACCTCAGCACTCGCCCTGCCGTATTTTTCCGTATATTCTCCACCTCGGCACTCGCCGTGCCGTGCGTACTCGATTGCCCGCCACCTCAGCACTCGCCCCGTCGTAATTGCTCAATTGCCCTCCACCTCGGCACTCGCCATGCCGTGCGTGCTCGATTGCCCGCCAACTCAGCAATCGCCGTGCCGTGCGTGCTCAATTGCCCTCCTCAAAGACTCGCCCCGCCGTGCGTGCTCCATTGCCCTCCACCTTGGCACTTGCCGTGCCGTGCCGTGTGTGCTCGATTGCTATCCAACTCAGCACTCGCCGTGCCGTGCGTACTGCATTGCCCTCCACCTCAGCACTCGCCCTGCCATGCGTGTCGCATTGACCTCCACCTCAGCAGTCGCCTTGCCGTGGGTGCTTTATTGCCCTCCACCTCAGCATTCGCACTGCCGTGCGTGCTCCATCGCCCTCCACCTCAGCACTCGCCCTGCCGTGCGTGCTCCATTGCCGTCCACCTATGTACCCGCTGGCCAACCAAACGAAACACTTCGAACAGGCAGAAGTGGAATGGACGGAACAGGAAAAGGAAGTCCTGGGCATAGAAACTGAGGACCAGGAAAAGGAGGAAGATGACATGATGATTACGAGAAGCCCACGGGGAAGAACAAAGAGAAAGTCAAAGCAACAAGACAAAGGTCAATGTGACGAGAGAAACTAGCCGAACAGTCTGTGCTATATAGTGATGAAACACGATTCCCTTAGGAGCTTAATTACAGAATAAAAATGTTTTCGTAACACGGGCCGTATTCACTTCTGAAAGTATTTTCTTAAGTTTTCTTAAGTTTTCTTAAGTTTTCTTAAGTTTTCTTAAGTTTTCGATATAAACCCACACTATGCATATTTAAATCGGGGCAGTTAGCTATTGGCCGACAGTATACTTAAGAATTATACTTAAGAAAACTTAAGAAAATGTAAGTACGTGGAAGCTTCTTGGTAGGAGGATATTGTCCACATGGCTCAAGGATAACTTAAGAAAACTTAAGAATCTTATCCAAATGTAAGCACGTGATTGGCTGGAATGTAGGAGATATGCACACGTGTAAGAAAGCTATATGCTGGATATTTAAAGATTGTATACACATGCATGCACGTAATTGGCTGTTAAGAAGACACGTGTAGGCAGGACAATGCTTCCCATCGCACAGATATTTACAAATGTAACATTGTGACTGGTTCCACATTTAGGGTCTAAACCCTAAACCCTAAACCCTAAAACCCTTCAATCAAGCAGTCAGCAGCTGGGTACGTACACTACTATGGGATGCTACCCATTCCATCCAGCTTCCAGTTAACTATCTATCTATCTATCTATCTATCTATCTATCTATCTATTTATCTATCTATCTATCTATCTAGTATAACCCACGTGGCTTGGTGACATACACGTGCAGAGTGACAGGCGAATGATTCTGCTGCCGTAGATAGATCTGCAGCACCGTTGGGAACGTCGGGGACTGCTCGCTGTTGCAGTTGAGAGAAGGCCTGGAAGCTGCGCATCCCACCCCAGATTCTCAGTAACTTACACCCCTTGCCGCTTGTGACTTTTTCGAGCAGCCTATGAGAAAATGGCACGTACGACACCACAGGAAAGTTCACATTCTTATTACCTGAACGAAGCGCGGAAGGGGATCAATGAATGCCTTGGATTTCACGCAGCAGGTGCACCGCATGGTAGAGGTTGTCGCCCGTGTCTTTATTCTTTGTTTGTGGCGTGTGCTGGTTCGGCGCCCGATTCTGTGCTCGCCACCATCGAGGCGTGCATCTGCTTAGTGATCATTGCATCGGCATCGTCCGCCCACACCTTCTTTGACCCTTTAGAGTTGGTCCATCCTTGCTGCTCCACTTCCTTGAAATAGCCCCGGAAATACATCCCTCGCCCCCCCGGACCAACAGTTCCCTCAAACAGACTGTACGGATCGGCGCGGTAACTGCTAATTCCCATGAACCTGCCCATCGTTATCCGCATAACGGAGTCGGCATACACCATTCCCAGGATCACGGTCAGCTGGTAAGATTTCTTGAGGAACGCATCGTGCACCACAAAAGCTGCTCCGTCAACCGTCTGACCCTTACTCAGGCTGAGCATCTCGTCTTCGAAGAGCCCCCATACCACCAACGGATTAACAATCTTCTGCCGTGGCCCTTTTGTCATCCATAGGTACTTGTGAAACTTGTCATCCTTGGTGTTGTCGTCCTTGTCAACACTTCTCGGCGTTCCGCCTGAGCGTGCCACCTCCTACAAGCCGCGGGCCCAAAAATAGAGCCGCGACAAAAAATTATTTTCTTGCCACTAACTGTGCCCGCAGGGAGGACAAATGAAGTAACAGACCGACGTGGAGATTCTGCCCAACGGCAATATGAGGATTTGGCCCACCCACACCCGCCCAACCTGACAGATGAGATGAGACACGGCCCTAACGGTCTTCATTGTCGGCCGCAGGACACGGAAGCAGGCGGAGTGAAGACTGACGCACACCAGGTACGGAAACGTACGACACCCGATTCAAAACTCACAGACCTCTCGCGACAACCACACCACAGCTCCCAAAACACCTTTCAACCCCAAACCACAATGAGTGATATGGCAGCTTCCCCCACCCAAAGCGACCAAATCCGGCCGGAGGACATACAGAACTTCGAGCAGTGGTCCCAGGAGCAGCCTGCATCTATGCAGGTTGACTCAGTGGAACGCAACGAACCAACATCTCCGTACTCCAGCGCCCAATCAGGCTCACCCGCCCTCTCAGGGGAAGTGTCAGACCTGAGCGGGCGCATCACCACCGACGAAGAACACTCCTATGATGCGCAAGCTTTCTTTCACAAGTTTGGCTCTCCCCTGCCCTACGAAAAATCCGACAGGGCACAGAAGCGTGCCAAGGTTGTAACCTTTGACCAAGTGGTGAAAAAACCAAAGACCCAGCACCACGGTGCTGAGGAGGTGCCCTCAACGGGTGAACAAACAGAAATCGGGAGCGCCAGCACTGCTGAGCCCCGTACTGGTCGCCCCGAAGGGGACCAGTTGGGAAAACCTCAAGCCGAAAAACGTAAGAAAATCGGGAGCGCTGGCGAGTCCAGGCCCCGTACTGGTCGCCCCGAAGGGGACCAGTTGGGACAACCGCAGTTGGGAAAACCGGTTGGGAAAACCACGAAAATCGAAAAACAAAAAGAACCCATCGAATCCGAAGGGGAACCCCCGAAGGAGGAGAACACAACAAAGGTCCCCCATACCAGAATCCAGGAGGCGCTCACACAACCTCTGGACATATTCGCGACGCCGGGAGTGGTACAGCACCCACCGAAGGCGATCCCGTCTGCCAAAAAGTTCTTAAAGCAAATCTCAGACATGCCGAGACAGCAGCGGTCTGAGGAACTGCCTGCGAAATACATCAAAGAGCAGGCTGCCAAATACTGCGTCGACAAGCGACCAGTAATCACGGCTGAAGACCCGCCGGCCCTCATCAGCAAACTGGGAGTCCCCACAGAGGGATCGGACGAAATGGAGGGAATCCATGTCCCTTTGCACATCCGAGCCCTCACGGGCTGTGACCTCAGCCCTGAGCACACGACACACACAGGGCTGCCGTCCAAAGGCAGGCCCCAGCTCAAAATAACAGACCTGGCTGAAACGGTGGAATCGGCCATCCAGTACCTGCGATACCTGGACGCGGCAATCAGGCTCAGCACTGAAGATCCCTATACCAGGGTTTTCAACCACGAACACACCCACATCTGGCTCGACGAGCGAGGTCGAGTAGCGCAGATAGACCTGGCTTTCAAAACCAGGAAAATCGCGCTACT
This sequence comes from Cymbomonas tetramitiformis, assembly GCA_001247695.2. NCBI lineage: Eukaryota > Viridiplantae > Chlorophyta > Pyramimonadophyceae > Pyramimonadales > Pyramimonadaceae > Cymbomonas > Cymbomonas tetramitiformis. The sequence continues at coordinate 24,470 of LGRX02034121.1, forward strand.
CGTCCTACACAACCCAATATTCAGGCTGCCCATGCGTTGCAGGCCCCAGCAGCACCAAACCTTCTCTCCGGAGCAGCAGGCCATACCGTGTATACATGTATGGTCCCCCTGGAACCCCACTGTAGGGCCAGCAGCGGACCGTACCATCCTGGTGTACGGGGAGGGCCTGGGAAAAGAAGTCACCCTCCGGGACGTGGCCTGCACACTTGCAGGTCAGTTTATGTTTAAGGAGGAGGACCGTCATCCCCTCGGGCATCTTGTAGACAAGATCAAAAAAGGTGCAAAAAAAGAATCGGAAGGTTGAGGGAGGTTTTACTGCTGGAAGCAGTCTCCCCCGAGGCAGCACAAGCCATCCTTCAAAGTCCATATGACTTCGGGGTCCCCACCACCCCAGTATGGCTCCCGTCGAAACAACAAACAGAAGAATCAAACAGGACCGGGGTGGTAGTCATCGACTACAAACAAGTCCTATTCACCTCACACCGCTCCAGTCTGGTGGAGGCCATCGCAGCGCACGTACAAAAGCTGACGGCCTCCACCAACAAGCTTGAGACCCTCCAAGACATCTTCCGCCTCCACGTTGGAACGGGGCAGTGGGCCCCATCCAACTGGGGGAACCCGGCGACCCTCATCCAGTGGAAGAGGAACGGGAACAGAACAATCAACCACTACTGTGTCCTAACCCAGCCAGCGTACGAAGCCCTGTACGAGGCTGGGCAGCAAGGGACACAGACCATCTCTGTACTGGCGGGGATAAACAAAGAAGGTAAGAAACTGTACGCATCCGTTGAGCTAGAGGTGGGAAGGTGGAGCCAGAAGGGACCTGGGACAGAAGCAGCGAAAATGAAAGGGGCCCCCCGCCAATCGCCGGGAAGGAAAGTAGGGGACGAGAAGCTAGGCGACCCCGGGCAGCAGGCTGCCGCCGCCATCCACCGAGTGGAGGCGGCAGCCAAGAGTGCAGTTAGGAGAACGGCAGGTAAGGCTGACCAGGGAACGATCCCCCCCGAGGTCACCAAAACTCTCATCGACCTCACGCATCAGCTAAAGCTCTTCAACGACGGGCTCCCCGCGAACATCCAAAGACTCCGAGACCTCCAGATAGCAGAGGACGCAAAGACTTCCGAACGTCACCGTGAGCTACTCATCGTCCTGGGCTCGGTGGTCACCGCCCAGAAGGAGAGCTCAAAGGCCCTCATCGGGGAAACACGAAAAACCACAACCTCCATCAAAGCACTGGTGGACGCACTGACGAGCCAGCACTCGGTGCACGACGGAGAGGGGCACCAGACAGCACCCCCCCCCAGGAGGAGGGGGGGCCACCCCAGACTGAACTGGAGCCGATCGAAACGAGCCCGGCCACCAGGAGCCAAGCCATCCCGAAACGAAAAAACGAGCCTGCAAGCACAGCTGCTGGTGAGGAGAAGGTCGAGACGGAAAGCCCGACAAAGAAAAGGAAGGCCAGAGCAGCCCCTCAAAGGGAGGAGGGCCCGATCACCAGAACGGTAAGCAGCCTGCCCAACCCCACTTACAAACCTTTTCCTGCTACAGAACAGACTGACACATCACTGACATACAAAGGGGGGGCATGTTTCACAGGCGGCACTGTCCAGAAAATTCTAGCCAGGACAAAAGACCACAAACTCCCAGTAGGCAGAATTATGGTAGAAGACCCTGCAGTGACCACCAGCATAGGTAGAACATACTTAACTGTAATATTCATCTATTTCGTGGTAGCCTGCCTTCCTGCACTGTCCGTAGCTTGTGGCCAACTTCCAAATGACCCAACGTCCTACTATGTTGACCCCCATGCCCATGAATGTGCTCCTCTGCCTACCTCCGAACACAGGCATAATGACCATACCATATTCAGCAATAACTTCCCCAATTATTACCACGAAGCTCCCAAAATTAACACGAGCTTAAACCACTATTCACACCACATAACTGACAACCCCAGCAATAATGGTATGAACCCTACCGTAACCCTAAGGGGGACTGCCACAAATGGCCACACAGAGCCCGGTAGGTGGGAAAGGATGACGAAAAACTTTGTAGGATGGCTCAACAGGGTAAGGGAAAGCGCTGTACGAAATGTCATGACCGACCACCAACCTTCGACCACAAGCGAATTCCTAAAATTGCTCTACGTAAAAACAATAAATTTCGCAAAACATTCCAAAACCCCCCGAAAATTTGGCACACCAACGGGACGACATACACCATGGGGGGCCCGCCAAGGAAAAGATGTCAAGGGCGTTACAACAGGGGCTTTAGGGCAGTGTAACGCTGTAACCATTAACTCGACAGTAACACAGGCACAATGGATGCAACCGAAACGGGTGGGGCAGGGTAGAAACAAGCACCCCGACCAGAAACTATGCCGAACACATGAAGACAAGTTAAATGAGCCCCCACCCTGCAAACCAACGGGCCCCCGCCACAATATAAGCACCAACCCTACTGAAACCCTACCAAATAACGGTGCAATTGACTCCACACAGGCCAGTATAATGATAGGAACGCCGAAAAACTTTGGGAATATGCTAGGAAGAACAGGAAACTGCCACACACAAAAAATGAGAGCGAACTGCCGACATTCGACCACAAGCGAATTCCTGAAAATGCTCTACGTAAAAACAAACTTTTTTGGAAAACACGCTCAAACGCCCCAAAATTTTTACACAACCACGAAAACACACACAAGAAACGGGGCCCACCCTGGAAAAAGTGCTAGGGGTGTTACAAAAAGTGATTTGGGGCAATGTAATGCTGTAACCATAAACTCACGGATGCAAGCAGAACCACACTACCCGAGGGGAACACGACATGGAGCTGCCGGGCCACTGTGGAACGCTGCACTTGCCATAACCCCAATACTCACTACACTGATAATGACGCTAATACCAAGAGAAAAGACTCACAGTAGTACAGGGGGAATAAACAACACTAAACGCAACACCATAACGATTAGCCGCAGAACGCGAAGAAAAAAGACCGCGATGAGCAATGCGGCGACACGGCGGACACAGCCACCCCATGGCTACAAACTACTCAGGATAATTTACCGCAACGGTAAACCCATGTTCGTCAGGACAAGGAGGCCAGAACACTCGATAACAGCGATAAAAGAAGGCACCCCAACGAAAGGCAAACTGCTGATGCGAAGGACTAGACAGAGGATATGGCAGCACAACCGTCGCTGGGAAACAAACATGACGGGTGGAGGAACCCAGGACCATGCGGAAATGTACCCATACAACACCACCACAAAGGGACTATTCGAAAGGAGGGGCCGACTAAACATGTTCCAAATGCAACATGCCCACGCACTATATGAAGACGACCCAATGCCCCCCCTGGTAATAGCCACAATGAGGGAAACACTAAAACCGGATAGTAACGGAGAGTCACACACAACGAAGGCACTACAGCTACTCGGGAATTCCCGGGGCTTCTGCATACCGGTTTGCGATGGCAAACACTGGAGGGTAGTGCTTGCCGGACCAGACAAAGGAAATGACAAATTTAAGCTCTGGATATATGACTCCTCGAATGGAAGAACCAACGCAACTCTACGCAACACCAAAAGGCTAACGGCGGAACTAACCAACTGGGCGGGACACCTGACCAAGGCACTCAACAAACAAGTGACAGTGGAACTGATGAATGTAGGAAACCAAAATGCGCAAGACCAATACAGCTGCGGGGTGTGGGTCCTGATGGCCACCGAAGCTTGGATGCACTACCAAAAAACATGCCCAGGAGGACACTGGCCCACCCACTTCAACGAGGCGGTCAGCAAATGGGGGGCCACCGACAGAACTGCGATAACCGCCTACAGAAAGTCCATACAGCTGCCAGTAAAAGAAAGGATGACCACTGCCAAGGGGCAAGGCCGAACGCATGTGGACAGCCAGCGAGCGACGGAGACCCAGAGGCCTGCGGATGACCTGAACACAGACCTGGAGACCGGAGGACAGGCACCGCAAACCCAAGAGAGGGCACGCAAAATTACTACGAAGCAACCAGGTCTATGGGGATGGCTCCATAGATTAGCCCCCACGACACCCCCAAGTGACGACGGGCAAATAACTGAGGAACAGCAAGCACAGGAAACCCACCCAAACGAAGAATGGGAACAAGCACGGGACGAACCAACAACACAATGGGAAAAATTCGAAGACACACGATTAGAAGCACCAGAGGCAAGTCAAGACTCCCGAGAAAACCAACCCCCTCTCACAGAACCAATGAAGGCGGACATAGGAAAGGACCGCCTACACATGCTCACATGGAATGTGGCGGGACAAAGTGATGCCTGCCTCGACCTTGCCGAAGTCATTAGCAAAAGAGACCATAACCAACAGAGTCTACAAGTAACTGTACTCACCGAAGTGAAACACACACATGACAGTGTGATAAGGAGATTTAGAGACATGCAGTACACTGCAATAGGCACCAAAACTGAGGTGCAAAAAGCAGAGGGCACTGCAGAACAAGCAATGAAGGGAGGAGTGGCAATACTCCTCGGCAAACCCTACAGCCACGCACACAACCACCATGTTGTCCCTGCGAGACACCTCGAGGGGTACCTCCTACACGTTGTACTGCACCTGCCCGGAGAGATAATGTACCACGTGCTAGGCATTTACAACCCGCCAGGGGCAGAGGAATGGAAAACCAGGGACAAAATACTCAAGTACACAACCAACCTACTCCGGAAAACCGCGGAAAAAGCGAACGAGCATGTAGTTATAGGAGGAGACCTCAATGCGAGCAACACCAGCACAGGCAAAGGGGTGACAAAAACCGACAGGCAATGGACGAAACTCGCGGAGGAGCTAGACCTTCACAATGTAGGCCCGCCAGTCAATACCACACTGAACTGGGCGAAAAACAGAAACATAGACAGATTGCTCGCACCAAGGAACAAGCAGGCGCAATACGAGAGGGGGGGCACCACACACCTCACCCGGCACCACACGAGTGACCACGAGATGGTAAGCCTGGCAACCCTCCAGTTGGACAGCATAAATACCCACGAACCATATGTGGACCGCGACCCCCAACCAGGGCATGTAAAGCTGAACACGCCCCTAAACAAAACCAACCGGGAAACACTCCAAAACGTCCTCCTCAGGACACACGACTATGCCAGAACTGCTGAGCTGAAAAGCATAACAGATATAGCCACCCAATGCAGGGAAGAGGGCAACAGGCAGGTAGCGCATGCCACCATAGACAGAGCGGGAGAAACCGTGCTAAACATACTCACCGAGGCAAACAAATGTGCGCTACATGACGAAGAGCTGCCAACCACAATAGTTGGAGGCACCTCCAACCGAGTGGCGAAAAACCTGCTAATGAGCAAAAAAGACAGAAAAGAAAGGGACGCTACAATACTCAAGATGAGAATGCACAAGCAAACCAAACGACACCTACGAAACCCACACACGGAACACTCAACCCTCCAAAGCCTGAAGGAAGGAGAGATGAAGGGCCCAACGGACAGGGACAATGCAGATGCAAAGGAATGGGTGTCGTGGCTTACTGAGGAAGCCAAAAAAGAAAGGTCGGCAGCGCACAAAGTGGTCAAACAGCACTGGAAACGAGCCAAGCAAAGGCACAATGACAAAACTGTAAGAGAATACTGGAACAACCAAAAACGATACCACAAAAGGATATATAACAAAGCGCAAGAAACAGGCTATGCCCCCACTGCGAACATACAGGCCCTGCAGGACAGGGAGGGCAACCTGGCTGTAGGCCATGGGAACATTGCAAACGCATTAGCAGACCACATGGCCCACTCAGCACCGTACAGGATGGAGCACCGTAGTCTACCCGACCTGAAACCCCCACCATGGGAAGACCCAGCCCATAGGGAATGCCTCATAAAGGCACCAAGACCAGACCCCACTGGGTTGGACCTCACAATAAGTCGACAGGGCCACAGCAAAGCGGTACACACCCTAAACAACAACAAAGCACCAGGCCCCACCAGGACCCCGAACGAAATTCTTAAGTACATGCCAGAGGACTTCCACGACGCACTACACGCACTCATGCTGGAAATGTGGAACAGCAAACATGTTCCTCTCACCTGGAAAAAAGGGACATTCTGCTTCCACCACAAGAAAGGGGATGTCACCTTACAGCAAAACTACCGACCCATAGCCCTGCTCGAAGGGGTATTCAAACTATACACCTCACAGATAGCCAACATGCTCTCCACGTTCTGCGAAACGCAAGGAATACTAGCCCAGGCGCAGGAAGGCTCAAGGGAAAAAAGGAACACGCTTCGACAACTCACCAGAGTAACCAATGCGATTGAGGATGCAAACGTCTCAGGACGGGAACTGCATGGCCTGTATGTAGACTTCGAAAATGCGTACGGCTCAGTGGACCACAACAAACTACTGCACACGATGCAGTACCTTGGGATACCCGACGAACTCACACAGGTGGTGCGGGATGTCCTGGGTACACAAAGCCATGACACAATGTCCATGAGCACCAGGGTAGGAGGGGAAACCTCACACAAAACCGTACAGGTGCAAAGAGGACTTCTCCAGGGGGACAGCATGAGCCCTCTCCTCTTCATAATATACCAGGAACCGTTGTTAAGATGGCTAGAGGTTGGAGAGCATGGGTACCAACACAAGTACTCAGCAGAACAGGAAAGGCTGGGCCCCCTTCAGGACAACAGCAGGGGCGTTCGTCGACGACCTACTCATACTATGCCCCACGATTTTCCACATGAGAGCTCAGCTACACAAACTACAGGCATTCTCACAGTGGAGTGAACTCAAAATTAACCTCACCAAGTCAGCCATAACCGGCATAAAAAATGGGGTCTCCATACCCGAACAACTCCATAAAGACCTCAGACAGAGTTCGAGACCCTCTGATATCTAGTGAACTAGGATATTCCGGTATCAGACACGGCTTGTGCGGTGCCTTAGCTTTTGGGGGTTTCAGCCCTGAGAGAGCAGATATTTCTGTTGAATATGTCCGTATGTCGTCGGGTCTTGTGGCTCTTAGTCTCGGGATAGCACCCTTGAGGTGGGACCGAGTGTGTTTTTGGACTTATGGACTTGTCGTATATATTTTTATAATCCACACACAGTGCACCGGGTTTGACAGATACCCGTCTTTGGGCTCTGAGAGCCGTAGCTGATTAGAAAACTCTTGAATAATGGTGAAGATGTATCCCTTTCGTTTTCACCGACATGCAGAAATATGATATTATGATGAGATATAATATAATATGATGAGATATTATGTTATTATATTATATTAAACTCGATTAATTGTGAAACTCTTGAATAATGGTGAAGATGATATTATGTTATTATATGACCACTTCCGCGACTCGGATGGGATGGATTGACTGTTTTTTGTACTCACCCATATGGTGCACGATTCCTATAGTTTAGCATTTTTGAGAACCAATTTTCATGTTGATAATCCGATATTTGATGTCCACATATGTCAGTTGCATGTTACCACAACCCTAAGTTGGGTTTAAAGGTCCCAAAATGGACTCAAATTGCAGTTTTAGCCACATTTTAGCAACTTTCACCTTGATTGCGCCCATATGGGGCGCGATTCCTACGGTCTAGCATTTTTTAGAACCAATTTTCATGTTGAGAATCCGATATTTGATGTCCGCATATGTCAGTTGCATGTTACCACCACCCTAATTTGGGTTTAAAGGTCCCAAAATGGACTCAAATTGCAGTTTTAGCCACATTTTAGCAACTTTCACCTTGATTGCGCCCATATGGGGCGCGATTCCTACGGTCTAGCATTTTTGAGAACCAATTTTGATGTTGAGAATCCGATATTTGATGTCCACATATGTCAGTTGCATGTTACCACAACCCTAATTTGGGTTTAAAGGTCCCAAAATGGACTCAAATTGCAGTTTTAGCCACATTTTAGCAACTTTCACCTTGATTGCGCCCATATGGGGCGCGATTCCTACGGTCTAGCATTTTTGAGAACTAACTTTCATGTTGAGAATTCGACATTTGATGTCCGCATATGTCAGTTGCATGGTACCACAACCCGAATTTGGGGTTTAAGGTCCCAAAATGGACTCAAATTGCAGTTTTAGCCACATTTTAGCAACTTTCACCTTGATAGCGCTCATATGGGGCGCGATTCCTACGGTCTAGCATTTTTGAGAACCAATTTTGATGTTGAGAATCCGACATTTGATGTCCGCATATGTCAGTTGCATGGTACAATAACCCGAATTTGGGGTTTAAGGTCCCAAAATGGACTCAAATTGCAGTTTTAGCCACATTTTAGCAACTTTCACCTTGATAGCGCTCATATGAGGCGCGATTCCTACGGTCTAGCATTTTTGAGAACTAACTTTCATGTTGGTGGTGACAACTCCGAGATGGAGGATGGTGGAGATGAGACGACATGGGTTGTGTATGCTCTATACGCATGTCGCCCTCGCGGCGGCCTCGTGTTGGCATCGGATGCGGATCGGTGTCATTCCACCGGAAATTTTGTTCACTGCATGCATTGCCTGTTAATTTTGCATCGGCTGCGTCGACATGAGCATAACCGCGTTGCTCTCCCCGCAGCGGAGGTCCGAGGTGCTACAAGCGGGCATCACGCAGCTTTCGCCGTTGCAATAAGTGAACGTGCAATGGGCCCTTTATTATGAGTGTGATGAAAACCTCAGAGGATAGGGAATTGATGTTCTTTGTGGTTATGACTTATGCATGTTAAGATCTTCCCATATTCACACGATCGCGTAGACGCGTACGTAATCAGAGCAGACAGGATGAAGCGGATGGCCACTCGTTTATTATTTGTGCAGCGGTGATTATAAAAATATTCATCTCATCAAGCGATCAGAGGAATTCGTCACAATCTATCCATCAATGAAGATATCAAACTATGTTGAAATGCTTACTACTCATCATAGCATTATGTATGGCAGGATGCCATGACGTGAGTTATCGGATCGCCCATATCACATCCATGGGTTTATAACATAAAACACATTTAATTTTCTCGCTCCTCGCTAGCATAACAACATAATCGACCTCTGCGTGTTCACATTGAGTGTGTCTATGTCACATACTTGTTGCCACTTTTGCTCTACTCTCGATGATATGGTCTACAAGTGCATAATATATACTCGTGCCGCGGATCAAACTTTTCTCTTGTTGCCTCGACCACGAGCAGCAACTTGCGGTGTGGCCGCAGATGATGTAGTTTCTCCTGGCCCTTTGCCTCGTCCACGAGCAACAGGTGGCTGTGCAGCCGCAGATGATGCAACTCCCCCTCGCCCCTTGCCTCGGCCACGAGCAGCAACTTGCGGCACCGCCGTTGATGACGATGCAGCTTCTCCTGGGCCCTTGCCTCGTCCACGAGCCACAGGTTGTGGTGCAGCCCTAGATGATGTAGCTCCTCCTTGCCCCATGCCTCGGCCACACGCAACAAATGGCAGTGCAGCCACTGAGTCGATGTCAGCATCCTCTCCACCCTCTTGATTCTGATCTCTTGTGGCATCAACACCCGCTTGTCCGGTGCGACGCACCCTAGAGTAGATCCGAGACAGAAATATTTGGACTTTGGAATCTAAGAGTTGCAACTCTTCGCGCCCTACAAAATGGACATCCATTCTCTCCCGGAGGGATGCGGCTGTGATCTTGTTATTGAGTTCCCACTGAGCAAGCATGAGGAGTTCTTGTTCCTCTGAGAATTGGATGCGCGCGGCTCGTGTTAGCATACGCGCCCAGCCTCGCTTTAGCATGGGCGGCTGAGGGAGAGTGAACGTGAAAGCACATGGAAATGATTGTATAGATATATGCCGCATTATGCTGAAGATGCCGTGTGTAAGAGATCACAATGCGTAATACAGAGGCACCCGCTAAAACAGCAGGCCCTGGAAGACTAATGAAACTCCATAATGAAAATTGTTTTTTTCCAAAAGTGTGCCGTGTATGTGCGTGTGTGTGTGTGTGACCACGCTCATGCATTTGTATCGTGGATGGATAAATATTGTTATGTGTGTATGTGTGGTGCGGCCTGTGTGGTTTTAGCATGTTTCATATATTACGCATTCTCGGATTTGCTATGCATGCATGTATAGGCTGTGGCATAATTGTCATTGTGAACATCACTGCATCATTATTAGGCAACTTGCCCCCGGAGAATTTTCTATCCATATTTGTTGGCAATGTGATTCTAGACTTCATCAAAACCCAGCAAAATAATTAAGTAATCAACCTTGTTTTGTTTTTGTGCAGTGTTGTGTGTGTGTGCGCGCGTGCGCACGCGCGTGTGAACATGCTTGTGCGGCATGTGTATGAATGGATGCATATTGTTGTGTGTGGGCGTGTGGGTGGTGGGTGTGTGTGTGTGCAGGCTTTGTGTGCAGGCTCTGTGGCTTTAGTAACTTGTCTAAATTAGGCATGCTCGGATTTGCTATGTACATTTGTATAGTAGTAGGTTGCATAAACTAAATTGTGTATGCTTGGATTTGCTATGTATACTATCTTGTATATAAGCTGTATATACAAGTAGTATACATAGCAAATCCAACCACACTTCTATTGTAGAAAAGTTGCTAAAGCCACACAACATAATACAACCTATACAAGATAGTATACAGAGAAAATCCAAGCATGCTTAATTTAGAAAAAAATGCTATATCACCCATGCAGCCTATACAAGTATACATAGTAAATCCAGGCCTACATAATTTAGGAAATTTGCTACTAAAGACACAACATATTACAGCATATGCAAGATAGTATACCTAGTAAATCCAAGTATAAGTATACACATTGTGATATATCACAGCCTATACAAGTATACATACTCAATCCAAGCATACATAATTTAGAAAAGTTTCTACATCACAGTCTACACAAGTATACAACATAGCAAGTACACGCATACTTAATTTAGAAATTATGCTAAAGCCACACAGCCCGCAACACATAACAATATTCATTCATCCATACACACACACACACGCGCGCGCACACACGCACACACACACATATTTAAGTATTTTGCAATCTTCAACTACACGCATACACTTACACACAATGCGTGGTGGTAAGCCAGAGTGAATACTAATGTGTACACTTACACACATGAGCACACATGAGCACACACATGATCACGAGCTTACCTTGAGGTTTGCTTCCGCTGGAATCTCCACCTTGACGACAGTACCAAGTCCGATGCCCCCAAAAATCCAACATCGGAGCATATTTGATTCTGGCCCACCCTCTCGCTGCTTGACATTGTATTTCGATTGAAGATGATGAATGCTATCAAGCTGTGTATTTTCGGGCAATTTGTGTATGGGAACATAGACAACCTTATTATCAAGGCCTTTCATGGGTAGGAGGTCCAAAGAGTTCGTGACCTCCTTTGCGGTTTGCTGATTGGAGCCTTTGCCCCCGCGTCGACGCATGCGCTTCAAGTGTTGGCTGAACTGACCACCTTTCATGTCGTTTCTACTCTTCCCCTCTCCTGGAATGCTGTGAGTGTGCCTCCATAATGACATGCCGGTGCTGTCCATTGTATCCTCGACCAATGTACCAAACAATAATGCGGCACCGACATAATCCCTTGCTTTGTCACTAGCTATACTAGCTTTAACTCTCTCGGGATGCATCTGATGATGCGTTGCTGCCGAGAATTTCACTACTCCTAATGCCGTGACAACACTCTGATTGCTTTCATCGCTCAGCACATTGTACGTGGAGATGTCAAGCATATGCCTTCGTTGCTCTGGAGATAAATCAGGGGCATCAGCCTCCCGGACTTTCTGATATACGCATGCTATATGATGTGAAATCCTGGCCGCATCCCCATAGCCCTCCGCCTGTGTCACCTCTGTGGTAAGTCAGCATCAAAGTTAATAACACATATGTGTGCGTGCATGTAATGAGCGTGGACCTACCTCGGATACGATGTTTGTCGGCGTGCGACACGGAGTGCATTTCGTTGATCGCCTCGCATTGTTTATGAGATATATACTCCCCAACTTCTTTGTAACTAGATAGTGTTGTCGAAGTGCCATGTGGAGATGTCACCTCCACATTTACATCTGATGCAACTACTATCAGCAGTGGTCGTTTGCGCGGTGTGGTAGTCGTCACTTCGAAAGTAGCACGATCTGAACTTCAAAGCTCCCTTTCATGCAACACCTCTGCAGCCGTGTCGATGGCAGTCGTGGCGATGTTATTGGCGGTATGCGCTTGGGCTGCAGCATATCCGATCACCAGCACCGCGTCATGTCGCCGCACACAACTGACACAATGCGTATTCTCTGCATGGTGCGCATATGTTTGTTCATAGCTACACGGACGACGCGCGTATTATTACCATTATTATAGAGCGCATACGTCGCCATTATGTCCACAATTAACATCTGCCGTACTAATATGATAATTCACAATAAGCGTGTGCATGCGTACCATCATCGGCTGTGCAACTTTCCGATCTTGAACGGCCTCTCCTTGTTAACCACTTCGCGGGGAGTTGATTAGTTGCAGCGTCATCGCCGTCTGTCTCAACTATCAATTGTCGCTCTACATTGATGATAGAATTACTGTCCGAAGCCGAGAAAGCAGATACGCCATTCTTTCTAAGATCCCGCAACGTCGGCGCATCAGTTTGTATTATTGAAGTCGGAGCTCCGCGTGGATGTCGCCAGTCGTTATCAGAAGGAGGTTGCTGGGGCAACAAGTGCGCGGTGCTGCAACCTGCCTGCTTAGAGACGCAGCGCGAACACTTATCGTTGGCCGCAAAGTTTAGGATAGAACACGCCTTTCTATTGCTCGCCATATCAGTTGCGAATAGGTTCGGCTACACGACAACAACTATGAGGCAAAATCGCGCATACCGCCATTTGCGTATGCGCCATTGACGCTCGGCTTTGAGACGCTCATGCGCGAAAATTCTCGAGACACTGTGTCTAAAAACATTGCAGAAGCTTACGAAGTAATGCCGTGCATGGCGCTCGCGAATTCAACCAACCGGCTTAACAGTGGCTTCACAGTGGCTATCGGCTTCAATGTAAGCTTCTGTAAGCCAAGCACTCGGGAATTTATAAATTCGCGCCAATTCGGCGTTTCAGGCACCGTGTGATTATTGGTTCGAACGAACCCCCCCCCCTTCGCACCCGACCATCGTCCCA
>LGRX02034122.1:0-59175 GCA_001247695.2 Cymbomonas tetramitiformis
TGGATTATTCCATCTCCAATCGTCCGATGGCATCGCATGGCATGGCACACGTTTCGCAGAATTCGTCATCGTCATCGTTATCGTCGATCGTGCTCGCGTGACGAGGACGTCACGTGCTGTGACTTCTCACGCCCCCCAACGCGCAACGGGAAGTCAAGGTGTCCACTGTAGGCATTTTTGCAGAATACTACTGTACTGTAAAAGTTCAAACTCACCGGTACAGCCGTCAACGCTTCACATTTCACCGTCCAGCAGTGTGCAGCAGCGTGTGGTGGCCTCGCCAGCGGGTTGCATGTTATGATATTTCTCATTCTTGCTCGCTGCAATATGTCACAGGTTTGTAGTGCATGTTTTTTATATGTATATGTATTATTTTGTGTGTGCTTAGCGCGCTCATCCTTGGCATGCGCGGAACTTTGACTTGGAGTGAACGGGAAGATTCCCGCGAGTCCTTTGCACTCGAAATAGTTGGTTCAAATTCAACTCACTCCACCTCTCCTTTTCAGTTTCCCTCGTTAATTTCGTTTTTCACTTATATTATCTTTCATCTTTACTAAACGTTACTTGGTTGTTTTTGTTTTTCAGATCGCTGAAAATATTCGAGTGGTGAAATCAATTTTTCCACCATCATCTCGCGTTTACATTCGCGCTTCTTTGAGGTTCCTAGGTTGCTAGTTATGTTTTGCACAAGGGAATCTTTGATGCGTTTTCCGCTTTTTACTAAGTGTTGGTTCTTTGCTTTACTTTTCAGATCGGCTGTTTTGGAGAAACCCTAAATGGAGAAAATCGACCGCCTCGAGTACTTCATGAGCTTCAAGCTTCCCTTCGAGCGTGCTAGGTTGATAGATTGTTTACAATCGTAGTGTTGGAACTAGAAATCGTACGAATAGAACGTTATTTTGCGTATTGGTAGGATAGAGATGAGTAGTCCCAATTGTATCCCATCGTGCCTAGCTAGCTACACTATCGTATTAATATGATTGTATTAAACATGCTCGAGTGTTCCATGCGTATGCGTGATGTGCTAGCCTTCGCATAGCATATGCATTGTGAACACACTTAATGTAAGTAGCACACATTTTCGCAATCCTCTTGTGATATTGTGCATATAGATAGGCCTCGTACACGCGCACCAGAGTTGTACCCACCATTGCGTGCATGTGTACCCTTTTCGAGTACACATGCACCTATAGCGTACTAATGCATACGCACGTACATGTTGGGTACATAATGTATGGGAGGCTCGTACACGCTTGGTACATGTGTACTAATAATGCACCGATATACACGTGCATATGGGGTACGTATGCACCAGTCATGTTAGTATCAATAAGTACATATGTACCTGGTTTGCGTACGTGCGTACCCGGCATGTACCTCACTCAAATGTACATGCGGGGTGCATATGCACCAGTCATGTTAATATCAATAAGTACATATGCACCTGGCTTACGTACATATGTACCTGACCTGCGTACACGCATACCCGGCATGTACCTGATGCGTGGGTACATGTTGGGTACGTGCGCACCAGGCATGTTTATATCAATAAGTACATATGTACCTGGCCTAAGTACATATGTACCTACCATGTACCCCGGGTGTCCCAACGGTAACATCCAACGGTAACATCCAACGGTAACCTGAGTACATATGCGGTACACATGTACCCGTACATGCGTACACGCCGGGTACATGCGCAGGCGGCAAAAGGTACATACACAGACGCATGCACCCAGCATGTACCCTGTCGCGGGTACATGCCGGGTACATATGCCGCGCCGCGAGCAAGTACACGTAGGTACAAGGTAGAGTACACGTGTACCCAACATGTACCAGACCCCGTTTTTTACTGTTTTCGTACACGTTGGGTACACGCTGGGTACACGTTGGGTACACGTTGGGTACACGCTGGGTACACGTTGGGTACACGTCCCCGGTACATGCCGGGTACATATGCACTGGGGTTTCCAAAATTTGTAGGCAGCGTGTGTCACAACACGAACCTATAGATCAGTCAGCAGTCCAGTGTTGGCCTAGGAGTCTGTCATAGGGGCCTGACCGGGACTCCCAGTCAGGGCTGCCTATACAGATTTCAGCATCGACATCGACGTCGACATCCGCGACGTCGACATCGACATCGACATCGACATCGACATCGACATCGACATCGACATCGACATCGACATCGACATCGACATCGACATCGACATCGACATCGACATCAGCGGGACGACAACGACATGGACAACGACAAGCGGCAACGACAACGATATCGACATCGACATCGATAGGACGACTTATCGCATCGACGTCGAAAACAGCGGACGACAAGCGACAACGACAACGGCTTGACGCGACATCACGACATCGTGGGGGCCGACATCGACAACGGCATGGCGACAACGACATCGACGACGACAACAGCGACGACGGCGACCACGGCGACGACCGCTGACGGCGACAGCGACGGCGACGCTGACGACGACGCGACCCAGCGACAACGACAACGACAACGACATCGACATCGACAACGACAACGACAACGACATCGAGCGCGACAGCGACGCCACGACAACGACGATAGCGACATGGTCTTGGTGTCATATCACCAAACGTCGGATTATCATTTATATGGCCCATCACGTTTCTTGTCGCTTGCTCATGTCATGTCATGCCACCACTATCATCGACATCGACATCGACAGGACGACATCGACATCGACAACGACATCGACAACGACATTGACAACGCCATCAACAACAGCAGGGGACACCCGACACCGGCGACGCAGCGGGACGACAAGACGACAACGACATCGGCGGGGACGGGGACAACGACAACGACAAGACGATATCGACAACGACAACGACGACGACATGTCGCGATTATGAACGAGGGGCGGCAATGTAAGGGCTGGCGGGGCGTTGGGGTATTGCTGGGTGCTGAAATGGCGGTGTATCTCTGCTGTGGTTGAGAGTGGGGTGTTGTGAGGGA
Organism: Cymbomonas tetramitiformis; assembly: GCA_001247695.2. NCBI lineage: Eukaryota > Viridiplantae > Chlorophyta > Pyramimonadophyceae > Pyramimonadales > Pyramimonadaceae > Cymbomonas > Cymbomonas tetramitiformis. The sequence continues at coordinate 2,999 of LGRX02034122.1, forward strand.
TTTTGGGTTTGAGATGTGGGTGTGGCATTGGAGGGCAAGTTTTTTAAATATATTCTAACGAAGAGGTTCGGCACCCTGTTAGGTGATACCGTTCCAGCAGGACAAAACAACACTTTGCAATTGGGCATTCACTGCGGCTCTCGTGCCGTGCGCCCAGGTCGCAGCACGAGCGGCTCCTGTGGTGAATGCCCCCAACCTGCCAAAAGGCCAAGTTGGTGCCCTTCGAGCAACCAAGCACAAGTTCCCGTCGACAATTATGAAAGAAACTACGGGCAAAGGCGTGCTTCGAGCACACGCATGGCAAAAAGGCATGGGTCAAGTGTCCAGACCCGAGCTGGCGCGTCGCCAACCATGAATTCCCACAACCTGTCATACAGGTCCGTCGGGGAATTCACCGTTGCCAACGCCCACAAGGGTCGGATTCACAAATACACACACAATGAAAACTGAAGGAAAGACATTCGGCTGCAATGCTGCCAAAAGGTTGCAGTCGGGTGTTTGGACTCGCGCTGACGCGCCGTAAGCCGTGAATTCCCCCAACCTGTCACACAGGTCCGTTCGGGGAATTCAACGTTGCCACAGCCTGCTCAGGTCGAATTCACAAAAGTTAACATCATACAAACTGTGGGAAAAACATGGGTGCGGCTACAACCTCGTCAAACAGCAAAAGTCAGGTGTCACGGCTCGAGTTGGCGCGGCTACGGTTGTGCATTCCCAAACGCCGGTCACATACGCCGGTTTGAGCATATTCGGCAAGCAAGCCCTGCGCGGTTCGAATTCGCAAAGCAATTGGTACGAAATATGGCACAAAAAGGCCGAGCGCATCGTGCACACACGTGAATACCGCTGAGAGTGCCTGTGACATACGCCGTCGCGGGTGTGAATTTATGACAAACGCAGCTTCGGGCTATCTCGCCGCTAGGCGCTCAACGGGAAAAATGCCCCTCTGCGGGAATTCGCGAGCGTGTTGTGAATTCGCGAATGTTTTCGGACAGCTGAGGATCTCCAGCGCTGCGGAACGGTGACATGCGTTTCTACTGCTATGCCACGTAAAACATGCCAGGCGGCAACGCGCTTCTGCCGCGCCGGCTCGTGGATTCGCAAAACGGGCGCGGGCCGAACTTGCACTCGCAGACTGTAAATTCAGGCTCAGATGGAAGCATGAAAAGCGGAAAGGCAAACGAGCAACACAGGGGGCAATTCACAGATAAAACAAGCACAACGTCACGACTTCACACATACGTCAGAGTGGCGTGACGGCACTCTGGGGATCCGAACCAGACTCTTACAAACTGCTAGTGACAAAGCTCTCATGTGGATTCAAAGTATATGTATGCAAATATCACATTTAATACTAGGCCACAAGAGGCAAATATCACTATACCGCGGAATGGTTTTGAAAGGTTCGGATCTAACTTTTCGAAAGCAGAGCTAGCTAAGTACTCAAGCGAGCACAGTGAAAGTCCGTGAATGCCATTGTCGTTTCGGATGCCCTGTGACCATTGGTTCCCAGTGACAGCGGCGTTTGGTGTCAACGCGCGCTTGCGTTTGCCCTGTCATGCATTGCCGAGACGTCATGTGTGGTCGTGTCGTGATGTCACTACGCGTGATGTCGTGCTCGACGCTCTGCGGTTCTCGCGGATCGGCACGGGCTGGTCGCGGCGACGTCGATGTAGCGCTTGGCGAGGCGTCGTGCATGATTTAAACTGGGAGGGCGATCTGAGCAGGAGGGTGAACGTGACATGCTCCGGGCGCTCGAGCGGACAATGAACTGGGGTAGGACCGTGACTGAGGGGTGACATTCTTGAAAAAAAGGGGGTCATGGTGGGGCGTTTGGCACATCCCAGTGGCGAGTGAGACAGGCACCCAGTGGGAACTTAGCGCAGTGGTCGACATGGGGCTGCGGTAAGCGTGACTGAATATGGGTGGCGGGCCTTTCGGGGTGCGAAGGGGACCCCCTTCCAGCGTGTTCATAGTTGTTGAAGCGGACAACGACAACGACCCCATAACGACATCCTGTTCATGCTGGCACATCTGGCACGACAACGACAACGACATCGACATCGACATCAGCTGGACGACAACGACATCGACAACGACAACGGCAGCGACAATGACCATCGACATCGACAGCTTCAGCGGGACGACATCAGCGGCGACGTCGCGACGGCAAGCGGACCCGACAACACGATGCCCTTCGAACCGGCAGACGACATCGACATCGGCAATTCCGACATCGGCAACGATAGGACGACAACGGCGCTGGAACAACGACAACGACAGCGACCGGCGACCCGCGACCCGACCGCGACAGCGACCACGTTGCGACCAGGCGCGACCGCGACAGCGACCGCGACGCGACCGCGACGCGGCCCCGCACGACTAACGACCGACGGCGTGGCGACAGCGACAGCGAGCAGCGACAGCGACAGCGACAGCGACGGCGACAGCGACAGCGACAGCGGCAGCGACAGCGACAGCGACAGCGACAGCGACAGCGACAGCGACAGCGACAGCGACAGCGACGCCACGACAGCGACGCCACGACAGCGACGACAGCGACATGGTCTTGGTGTCACATCACCAAACGTCGGATTATCATTTATATGGCCCATCACGTTTCTTGTCGCTTGCTCATGTCATGTCATGTCACCACTATCGTATGCCTATCGTATCGTTATGGTTATCGAATGACGAATCGTAGGCCTCGCTCTGTCGTGTGGGGCAAGTAAACAGCACAAATCTCGCCGTCGGATTTCAGCTGAACTGAATGAATATCTGCGAACTCGGAACTGCGATCTCCGAAACCTAACAGAACTGACAACACAGACAGAAACAACTCCTGTTTTTGAGTGCGATTCTTCCGAGAACAATTTGAGATACTGTAGAACTCTTTTGTCTTTACTTTCAGGTTCGAAAGTGCGATTTGAAAACTGAATCACAGTTGTATGAAAATTATCCATATTGTTGTTCGAGTGGTGAACCATAGGAATATCGGTTTCTGGTGAGGCCTAATCGACGGGGTATTGTCAGTCCAGTTAGGAACAGACTTGTTTTCGCCTAAACCGCTCAGGTAAAGTCCACCCGGTGCACAATTTTATGCAATACTTTGAGATTAAACGTCCAGTATTGTTCGTCGTGGTGTCGGCTACCTTTCGCCTCTTTCGCTTGAAGCGCGCAGTCCGCTGGATGCGAGTATTTAATACCTACCTGGCAAATGTCAGAGTTCCACACATGCACAAACAATTCATTGCAACTACTTTTCTGCGCGGGGCATATTTTCTGATATCTCTGTCGTTATTACTTACCTGCCCGTCCGCACATATTTCTGGCCAGTTAAACTTGGATAGCAACCAAGCGACCGTGCGTGCTGCTCTTTTCTCCTTGCTTGCTTTTATTGCCCTTTTCGCTTGATGGATGCCTTATGGTCGGACAATGCCGCCAAGAACTCTGTTTTCTATTTTTTCTTTTTTTTCTGCTATCTCAATATTATTTCAAGCGCACTCTGCACCGCTTTCCCGCCTCTGCGCCCCTGTGCCTTCGAGTGTCCGTAATTTAACGTTATTGAACGAACTATTGTTCCTATCGCATATCCCTTCGCAGCGGGGCGCTTTGCACACGTCAGCGCGCCCATAAGACCGCAGCGGTAGTAATTCAGGCACCCCATGCACGGGAGTATACACAATAGTTCACCCTTGCGACCTCAACACATGCCCTTTTCAGCAGGGCACTCCACACACGACAACGCGCCCTTCCGCGCTCACGCTTGCTTGCGAGCTCCCTTCAGAAGGTTGTGCAATATCGTGCGTCCCAGGCAGGTAGCTGCTGATCTATTCAGGTTTACCCCGAAGGGGCCGGGGCCTACGTAGCCACACGGCCCATTGCCAGTGCCTCACACCTGTCGGGCCTCATGTCATACACGTCACAAGAGGCGGTCATACTGATGTCACGCGAGGTGGTCTCGCTGATAGATTGGCTGCTTGCAATCTCCCACCTGCGGGAAAATGCGAACCCCGGTGCCTTATTCCAACACGACAAGCTCGCAACGCGGTCCGAGGCGCTGCATCAGGAAGCCCTAGCCCGTCTCAAGTCGCAACAAAGCGGATGCGTTCAAAAGTCGAGCCCAAGCTAGCATCGCATTGGAAAGTATGTAGGTGCAGCGAGTGGAGGGGGATGCGGCCATAGGGGGTAGGTATCCCCGTGCGCACTTCTGCGCACTCTTCCGATCAGAGGCAGCCTTCCAGCAAGTTGCTGTCCCGGCTTCGACATCAGCGCGCTCGCTCGAGAACCCCTCGGTCTGAGGTGCGCGCGGGTGGACGGGCGGAACGCCGTGTGCAGGGGCCGGACGCGCGGTCGCAATAGTCTGCAGTGGCAGCCGTTGATTGGGACGTGAGCTCGCGCAAGAGATGATCCCTTCGTTTAACTAACCTCTCGAAAGCGAGACTTCAAGATGGAGGACCCGCTCGCGGCTGCCTTCGAGGAGGTGCCGCGCCTCCGCGTGGCCTTGCAGCAGAGCCGCGCTGCGCTCGGAGGCTCGCATCCGGACACACTAGCCGCAATCAGCAAGTTGGCCGACACACTGAGCGCAACCGGGGACTTCGAGGAAGCGGAGCGGCTGCTTTACGAGGTGCTGGAGGGGCGGCGGGACGTCCTCGGAGAAGCCCACCCCGACACGCTCCGCTCCCTGCACGGGCTGGCGGCGCTCCGGGAGAGGCAGGAACTCCTGGAGGAGGCGGAGATGCTATTCCGCCTGCTGCTGGACAGCCGGCAGAAAGCGCTCGGAGACGTGCACCCAGATACGCTTAGTAGCCTGGAGGCGCTCGGCAGGGTATTGCAAGAGCAGGAGAAGACGGAGATCGCGGAGACGGTGCTGCGGGAACTGGTGACCAGGCGTCGGGCTGTGCTTGGGGACGACCACCGGGAGACGATGGTGGGCGTCGCCCGGCTGGCTGATGTGCTCTCTCTGCTGGATGAACTCGCCGAGGCTGCGAGCTTGTACGGGGAGGCGCTGTGGTGGCAGCGCCACGCTCTCGGGGAGCACCACCCGGAGACCCTGTACTCTCTGCAAGGCCTTACGGCGACGCTGACGCGGCAGGAGCGGCTGGAGGAGGCGGAGCTGCGGTGCAACGAACTGCTAGTGGGCCGGCTCGCACTTCTCGGGAGCCGGCACCCGGACACGCTGGCAACGATGGAGCTGCTGGCGGAGCTGATGCGAGATCAGGTTCGTGCAGAACGGCGCTGTGCGGGTGACAGCCCGAGGTTTTTTTTATTTGTGTGCGCGGCGCGAGCGATTGGGCGGTTGAATGCTGGCTGTTGCGTCAGCTGAAAACCAGTTAACTCGGCGGAGTTTTGCGCGGATGCGGCGAGGCTGACTCTTATGCGTGGGCTGACTCGTGTTGGGGGGGCCTTGAGGAGCAGAACAAGCTGGATGAGGCAGCGTCGCTGTTGCAGAAGGTGTTGATGGCAAAGCGATCGGTCTTCGGGGAGGATCATGCGAGCACTGTGGCATCCGTGGAGTCCCTCGCAGAGATCCACAGTCTCGGGGGAAAGGCTGTGCAAGAGACTGTGACGGCAGGGAGTGGGCAGGAGGCGGGGGAGGCGCAGAGACAGATGCACGTGCGGGAGGGCGCCGGGGCAGGCACGGAGGAGAAGGCAGAGAGACGGGAGAGCTCGCAGCGAAACACCACAGACCGGGTGGGGCTGGAGTTGGAGGAAGGCGGTGTGTGGAAGAGTGCTTTATCAGAGACAGTTGTAGAGCAGGAGGAGGAGGAGGAGGAGTTCCACGATGCTGCGGAGAATGTGAGCGATGGCGGTTTGGTTTCACCGCAGCCGTCAAGTTGCGATGATGTGGATGCGGCATCACTTTTCCAGCTGGCGAACCGCTCGGCGCTGCTGCGGGACGCAGCAGAGGAGAGCGAGGACCTGCTCGGCCCCATGGATGCAGGCACGCTGAGCGCCAAGGCGGATCTCGCGCACCAGCTGAAGGTGCCCTGCGCTCAGCCGCCCCGGACCCATCCATTCCCGTGCCTCCGTCCGCAGATCGCCACCACCGGACCTCTGGGCGCCGTTATTCGTGTAAGTCGCCACAGCGCTCTGTGAAATCTACCGCAGAGCTCCGTGCGTAACGATCTCCGGTCGGAGACTGGGGCTCCAGCTGCGGAGGACGGGCTGCAGCTTTGGTCGCCCTGGCCGATGGCATCCAACTTTCGCTGCGTACGAATTCGCAAGTCGGCGCGCGGGCCCTCACGCTTGTCGTTTCTCCTAAGGGGGATGGCCCAACGTGCTGGCCCCTTGGCTGCTGAGACTCCCAACGAACAAGGTCCACGCCCCCAAGCCCTTTCGCATCATATTCCTCGGCATGGCTGCGCGACTTCGGCCTCTGGTTGATAACCTGGAGCTCACTCCCCTGTCCGGCTATCCTGACAGCAGCGTTGGGGCGTGGGTGTGGCGGTGGTATGGTGGGCGCGGCGTTGGTTCTCGCAGGAAGAGGGCCGCCTGGAGGAATCCGAGCTGAAGCTGGTGGAGGTGGTGCAGGGGCGCGCTGAGGTCCTTGGCGAGCACCACCCGGACACCCTTGCCTCCCTCCAGGCGCTGGGTTTGGTGCAGTGGGCGGCCGAGAAGCTGACAGAGGCGGAGGAGACGCTGTGGCAACACGCAGAGGCGTTGAGCGCGGTGCATGGAGAGAATGCTCCAGTGAGTTTGGCCGCGATTGCCGACGTGGCGGAGGTGATGGAGCAGCACGGCAACCTGGAGGAGGCGGAGGCGCTGCTGTACCCGCTGTTGCAGGCGCAGCGGAAGCTCTACGGGAGGGATCACGAGAGCTCGCTCGCGACGATGGCGATGCTGATCGACATCCACCACGCTCAGAGCGAGGAAGCGAAGGCGACGCCGCTGTGTGAAGCGGTGGTGGAGGGGCGCAAGCGGACTCTTGGGGCGAAGCACCCGTCCACGGTGGACGCCATAGCCGTGTTAGCGGACCTCCGCAGCGCCCGGGGCGACCAGGGCTCCGCGGCGCAGCTGTACAATGAGGCGCTGGACGGGCGGCGGGATGCGCTCGGGGAGCATCACCCGCACACCCTCGCCCTGGTGGAAAAGCTGGCGGAGTCGATGCAGCTGCAGGTGGGATCCCACGGCCGCCGTCGCCCGCAGTGCCAGGGCGGCTGCGGCACGTAACACGGTGATCACGCTTCAGCTGCTCAGGCCAACCGGGGGCGGGTATCGCTTGGCCCTTGCCTGCCTCTGCTCGGGGGCTCGCAGCTGTGCCCGAAGCCCCCTACTCCCCTATTGAGCTCTGGCGCACCGTGCCATGATCCCTAGGAGCGGCAGCCGCCCGAGTCCCTCTCCTGCATGCGCCGCGCCTTTCCGCTGCATCTTGGCGCCATCCGCATCCACCCTGCACCAATTGGCTTCTCTGCACAGTCCGCCGCTTTGCCAGGTGACGCTTACGTGGCCTCTGGGCCTCATCTGCTCGCTGCGTCTGTGCTCTGCATCCTCAACAGGCCCCGTGTGCCCCTGGCGGCGAGTAGGCTCCCCATGCCGGTCTCGAGCGCACTGACGTTGCCTTGCGAATCCTGGATGCTTGCGGCTGGGCTCAGGGTAACCTTGTGGAGGCGGAGATGATGTTGTACCTGCTGCTGGACGGGCGGCAAGCGAGCCTTGGCGAGACTCACCCAGACACTCTAAACACGACGGAGAGCATCGCGGCACTGCTGGGAGGGCAGCCCGGGCGCCGTGCCGAGGCCGAGCCGCTCCTCCGGGCCTCCTTGCAGCACCGCCGTGCAACGCTCGGGGACAGCCACTCCGCCACGCTGTCGACCGCGCGCCAACTGGGACAGCTGCTGTTGACCTTGGGGGACCTGGACCAGGCTGAGGTGAGATGCGTTCTGCCCCCTACCATGCCCTGCACAAGACACTCCCAGCTGGTCCCCTCCCATCGCTGCTCTGAGGGATGATGGCACTCACCTCCACCCCGCCCCGCTCGCGAGCGAACGTGAGTTGCTCCCTAGCCGACCCTCCTCCCAGCCCTTTTGGCGAGCGAGCCACCCAAGGAACTCAGAGTGGGAGCTGCCGGTGGCTCAGCAGTAGCCTCTGTACAGGGTTGCCTCTCCAATCGCGTCTCTCTGCCACGTGGCGCGCCGATGCATCTGGATTCCTGCCAGGCTGGCCCCAGCGCAGGCGCCACAGCACTCCCCGCGTGGCTGTGGTCTCGCGGATGATGGAGCGGGTTTGGGGAGGGGCTGGCGAGGCAGAGATGCTTCGCGAGGCTGCCGGGATGCATGCGGACGCCCTCGGCCCGGGCCACCCGGCCACCCTGGAGGTGGCGCAGCAGGTGGGCCAGGTTCTCCGGGAGCAGACCCGGCTTGGGGAGGCGGAGCCCTGGTACAGGCAGATTCTCGCAGCCAAGCGCGCCCAGCTTGGAGACGTCCACCTGGAAACGCTGGATGCTATGGTGGACCTGGCCATCCTCCTCGCGGAGCAGCAGGGGGGTGATGGGGCAGGGAGCGAGGCAGACACCCTCCACCGGGAGGCGCTGCGCGGGCGGAGGGAGGCTCTCGGAGCGGACAACCCGGCCACATTGGCGTCGATTGCCCACGTAGCGGAGGCGTGCCGGCTACGGGAGGAGTTCGGAGAGGCAGAGGCGCTGCTTCGCGAGGCGCTCTCTGCAATCTGTGATGGAAAGGGGAGCGAGCACCCGGAGGCGATGGCCGCGATGACCGCCCTGGCAGGCGTGCTGCGCGGCGCCAGGAAGCTGGTTGAAGCGGAGCAGCTGTACAAAAGGGCGCTCGAGGGCAGGCGGAAGGGCCTCGGGGAGTTCCACCCGGACACCCTCGCCTCAGTCAACAACCTGAGCAGCCTGCAGTGCCTGTTAGGTGCGCGCTCCCCCCAGTCTCCCCCCACCCCTCCCCCCTCATCCTCTTCCTTGGTTCAAAGCTCTAGGATCGCCTGCCCGAGCCAGAATGGCTGAGCTGAGGTGACAGCACTGCCCAGAGATGGGTCATGGGGGGCTGGCGAGTTCCTCGCCCTTTCAACGGGGGCACATAAGGGGCTGAAGGTCTGTGAAGCTCTCGCCGGCGCTTGCCTTGAGCGGCCTCTTCCTTGGGAAGCTTGCCATGGCCTGCCGCTGCTCGAGTGCAGGAACATCGCGCGCGAGTTGCTGGGTTTGGGATGGTTGGGCGGAGGGGGAAAGTTTGAGAAGCGTGGGGCGCGTTGAACCTCCGGCGGCTCTGTGCGACAATTCTGACGGTTGTCAGATTTGTCAAGAGGTGACAATTTGACCAGGTGGTGACTGAGGGGCGTCTGGCGGGATTCCTGGGGTATGGTGTGCAGAGAGGGATGAGGAAGAGGAGGTGGAGACAGACAGGGAGGAGGAATGCGCGGAGGAGACCACCATCGAGCACCCATTGGGAGGAGAAGCAAATAGGGCGGAGGAAACGGCAGCGGTGTTGGTGGATGCCGGCGCGGCCGTGGCGCGTGGTTCGTCGGCTCTTGGGCCACACGAGGTGCGCATTGGAACCCTTCCCGCCCAAAGAAGTTCGCCGCCCAAAGAATGCGGCGAGGATGTGCTTCACGTCGGGTCCACAGAAGAGTCGAGCAGGGAAGCTGTGTGGCGCGGGCTTCTGCCGGGGATGTGCAGCGGGGTGGCGCAGCAGGGAAGTCCAGTGGGTAGATTTGTGGTGTGGATGTGATGGGGGGGTATCTGTCCGGTAATTTTGCAATGGGCATGCCTGGCGTTTTCCCACTGGGGCCTGGTATGAGAGAACGTGGCCAGCTGCCCCTCACGGAGGCATCCGCCGTGGTGGGTTACTAAATGCGGCATCCGAAGTCTTTACGGCCCGCGAGTGTGGGCCTGTCGGTTGTCTCGTCCACTTTCCAAAAAGAGGCCCCGTTCTGCACGCCCATCGCTGCACACACCGCTCATCACTGGGAGAATGGCCGGTCAGGTCAGGTCACTAGGAGAATGGCCTGTCAGGTCAGGTCACTGGGAGAATGGCCTGTCAGGTCAGGTCACTGGGAGAATGGCCTGTCAGGCCAGGTCACTGGGAGAATGGCCTGTCAGGTCAGGTCACTGGGAGAATGGCCTGTCAGGCCAGGTCACTTGGAGAATGGCCTGTCAGGCCAGGTCACTGGGAGAATGGCCTGTCAGGTCAGGTCACTGGGAGAATGGCCTGTCAGGTCAGGTCACTGGGAGAATGGCCTGTCAGGTCAGGTCACTGGGAGAATGGCCTGGTCAGGTCACTGGGAGAATGGCCTGTCAGGTCAGGTCACTGGGAGAATGGCCGACGTAACAATTGGCAGTTGCTATAGTTTGTGCACGGGCTCTGAACAGTCGACTTACACGCCCCCGTGGGGCGGGCGGGGGGGGGTTGCGTGCAGATGAAGCCGACGGCGCGCGATATGGCTGCAGCCAAGCTGCTGTACGTGCAGCTGCGCATGGACTGGGGCGCCACTGCTGCGATGAGGGGCCCGGAGGACCTGAGGAGCGCCCTGGGTGACGGCGGCGGTACAGCCGCATGGGCCGAAGTGGAGGGCCTGCGCCACAAGTACTTTGTGTACTCCCCGGACACCGGCACGTACTCTGGGGTGTATGTGTTCTTTAGCATGGCGAAGCTGGCTGCTTACATGGACAGCGAGTTGTTCACAGCCCAGGCGAGCCACGAGCATGTGTCGGAGGTGTCCGCCGTGGTGCTGGACGTGATGGAAGGCTCGGAGTTATGCATCGAGAACACAGCCTGGGGGTCCAGCCCTGCGGTGTGCGAGGAGGTGTCGAGCGCCGTGATGCTCGTCGTCCACCTGAAGATCGACTATGACGCCAGCCCGGACTTCCCGGACGAGGCTGCGCTTCGGCGCGCGATGAAGGCTGACGGGGGAGGGTATCCGGGGGCATTTGCGGGGCTGCCGGGCCTGCGGGGCAAGTATTTTGTGTATGACGGCGCGCTGGAGACGTGCTCGGGGTTCTACACTTTCGTTAGCCGTGCGGCGCTGGACGCGTACATGCGGTCCGAGTTGTTTGCCCAGCAGGCGGACTTTCCGCACGTGAAGGAGGTGACATACTCGGTGCATGAGGTGCTCCCCGGCACTGAGCGAACCATGGACCTCCGGGGATGGGGCAGTGAGCTACCAGCTCCGGCGGCTCCGGCGGCTCCGGCAGTCGGGGCTGAAGCAGCTGTGGAGGTGGCGGTGGAAGTGGCGGGCGCAGAGAAGGGAATTGCAGGGGATGAATCGGAGACGCTGGCGGGGCAGGCTCCGGCGGCTCCGGCAGTCGGGGCTGAAGCAGCTGTGGAGGTGGCGGTGGAAGTGGCGGGCGCAGAGAAGGGAATTGCAGGGGATGAATCGGAGACGCTGGCGGGGCAGGCTCTGGCGCTGGCAGGGGGCGCCGCGCAGGTGATCGCCGGCTTGGCCCCGGGATATCTGGTGGGGCTGCTGACTCAGCGGAGCCCACAGCAGGAAGGCAAGGACAGCAAGGTGGGGGAGGAGGAGCCAGTTCAAGACCGTCCGGAGGATCAAGAAGTTGCGGCCTCAGACGGGGTACCAGAAGATGCGGCCTCAGATGTAATATCCGAAAATGTGTCTTCGGACGTGAAATCAGAAGATTCGGCGTCGGATGTGATGTCGGAGGAAGACGCGCAGCATGAGATAAACTCGTTCAAGCGTGGCATGAGGCTCGGCGGGAGCATCGTGTTTTTCAATACGGAGCCTGATAAACCCAACCTTTCGAGCCGCAGCACGCTCCTGATGACACTTGCCGAGGAGCGCGAGGAGGAAGAACAAGGCGTGAATGGGGAAGGCGAGGTGACCGAGTCCGACGACGAGACAGAGGACAGACCTGCCGCACTGCCAGTGAGCGGGGAGCAGGCGGGCGCGGCAGGCGCACACGAGGGGGCGGAGGAGGCGGCGGCGGTGGACGGGCTTCCGCGCGATGCGGACGGAGCGGTAGTCTCCCTATCGGATGCGCGGCCCGAGGTAGTAGAGCTGCTCAGCCGCCAGGTCGCCGCCCTGAAGAGCTCCGGGAAGGTGCGGGAGGCGGAGGCGCTGCTGCGGTCTATCCTGGCGGCGCGCCGGAGCGGTCTTGGGGACCGTCACCAGATGACGGTGTCGGCGATCAACGGCCTGGGGGGGCTGCTGGTGGAGCAGGGCGAGATGGACGCAGCGCTTCCGCTGTTCGAGGAAGTGGTTGCCGCACGCAGGGCCGAGCTGGGGGCCACGCATCTGGCAACGCTGGCGGCCATCAACAACGTGGCGATGCTGCTCAAGGCGCAGGGACAGCTGGAGCTGGCAGAGCCTCTGTACCGGGAGGTGCTCGCTGGGCGCAAGGTGGGGCTCGGGGAGCTCCACCAGACAACGCTGACGTCCGTCAGCAATCTGGCGATCCTGCTGAGCCACCGGGGCAAGCTGCAGGAGGCGGAGGCCCTGTATCGGGAGGTGGTGGAGGGGCGGCGGGCGAAGCTCGGGGAGGACCACGCCGACACGCTCGCCTCCGTGAACAACTTGGCGAGCCTGCTGGCAGAGCGAGGCAGTCTGAGCAAGGCCGAGCCGCTGTTCCGGGACGTGCTCCAACGCCGACGCGCGTCCCTCGGCGAAAACCACCTGGACACGCTCACCTCCCAGAGCAACCTGGCCACGATGATGCGGAAGCTCGGACGCGCCTCCGAGGCGGAGCCGCTGTACCGCTCCGTCATGCGCGGGCGGCAGCAGCAGCTCGGCCCGGAGTCCCCGAGCACGCTGGCTGCCGTCGAGAATCTGGCGAGCACGCTGAAGGAGCTGCAGAAGTATGAGCTGGCGGCGCCGCTGTTCCGCCGGCTCTTGGAGGCCAAGCGCGCGCAGCTGCCGGCAAGCCACCCGATGGTGCTGGCAGGGATGAAGGTGCTGGCGGGAGCACTGACGAGCGCCGGGCTATACAGGGAGGCGGAGCCGCTGCTCGTGGAGACGCTCACCATGCTGCGGGAGACGGTGGACCACAGCCACCCGGACATGCTGGCCATTATTGTGGCCCTCGGCGAAGCCCTGGAGGCGCAGCGCAAGCTCGCGGAGCGCAAGACAGCGGAGTACACCACCGCGCTCGCAAGCAAGGTGGCCGCGTACGGCGAAAATCACCCTGACACGCTGTCGTTCATCAACAGCTTTGCGGAGGGGCTGCTTGCCTCGGCCTCTGTGTCACAATCTGCCTCCACCCAGGGGACCCCTGGGATTCCGATCCCAAAGGTACCCTCAAGCGTCAATCTGTGCACCTCCGCTGTCGATGTGCCCTCCATGTCCTCCTCCCACGGGTCTCCGAAGGCCACCCCTAGCAGCCCAGTGCCTTCTCAGATTGATCTTTCAACGCCTTCCCCGGCAGCGGCGCTCGCTCCCGCTGCAGCGCCTTCCCCTGCATCGGGGGCCTCGTCCGCCACGTTGCCGCCGTTGCGGCTGCCGTTGTCGTCGCCCACATCGGATGCACCGGAGGACCAGCCGCCTTCTCCAAGCGCATCTATGGCATCGCAGGACACATGGGGAGGCGACGAGCGCCCCCATGAGCGGTCGGAGCGGAGCCTCGATCTCCCGAAAGGGGACTATGACGCGATAGACCGCGATGCCCACCTGCTGGCATCGACCCGCAATTTGGCGGTCCAGCTGAAGAGGTCGTCCAAGAAGACGGGCCGCGGCTCCTTCTTCGGAGAGGTGATGGATACGTGGCGCGATGGGATTGGCTCGCACTCGCCGGAGGCCCTCGCGAGTGCCAACCACCTGGCGGTGCAGCTGACGAGGAAGGGGCGGCTCAGCGAGGCAGAGGGGCTGTACCGAGACATCCTCTCGGGGCGGCAGCGGGTGCTTGGTGTGGACCACCCGGCAACCCTGACCACAGTGAACAACCTGGCCGTGCTGCTGCGCGACCGCGGGCAACTCGCCGAAGCAGAGGCGATGTGCTCGAAGGCCGTGGATGCCCGCAAGCGACGGCTCGGAGCCGAACACCCAGATACACTCGCCTCCTTCAATAATCTGGCCAATATGCTTATCGAGCAGGTCCGGGCCTGCCGCCGCACCCCGCCCTGACCCCTGTTTGATGCGCTGTGCCCATCCGCCGTCCCTAAACCTCTAAGAGCCACGCAGGTCTGGCCGCCTCGCAACCTGCCCGGTCAGGGATGTCGCTCGCTGAGCTGACTCTGCTCACGTGTCAAGATGCGCATCAGTGGATGATTGTACAATGCCACCACGTGGTGCTGACGAGACAAGGTCACAGGAGGCTGAATGGTGGATGGTTTGGACGTGTGGGGCTGACCAGGGGAAGCCGCAGGAGGCGGAGCCACTCTACCGGGAGGCCCTGGAGGGGCGGAGGCGGTCTCTAGGAGACAGCCACCCCACTACACTGACTTCTATCAACGGCCTCGCCGTACTTCTGAGGCGTCTTGGCAATCTGACGGAGGCGCAGACGCTGTGCCAGGAAGCCGTGGAGGGGCGGCGCTCCTGCTTCGGTAACACCCACCCGGCGACTCTGGTCTCCATCAACAACATGGCAAGCCTGCTGATAGAGACCGATGAGCTGGTCAAGGCGGAGGCGCTGTATCGCGAGGTGCTGGAGGGAAGGCGGACAGCCCTCGGGAATTCCCACCCGGACACCCTCACCTCCATCAACAACCTCGCCTCCCTGTTCATGAAGCGGGATCGTCCCATGGACGCGGAGCCGCTGTACAGGGAGACGGTGGAGGGCCGGCGGGCGACGCTCGGGGAGGACCACCCTGACACCCTCGCCTCCGTGAACGCGCTGGGGAGCCTCTTGCTCGAGCGCGGGAAGCTGGATGAGGCGGAGCCCCTCATCGCGCAGGTGACGCACCTTCCCGCCTTCAGGAATAATAGCACGCTCGTGGCAGCTGGTGCTGGGGGCGAGGGTCTCGGTGCACACGACCGCCATCAGGCGCGTCGATGCTGTTGTTGATTGATTCTGATTGGGCGCCGCCCTGCATCCTGCTGCAGGCGTTCTCAGCGCGGCGCCGCACCCTCGGGGACACGCATCTCGACACGGTCACGTCCATGACGGCCATGGGCAGCTTACTCAAAAGTAAAGGGAAACCAGTGGACGCAGAGCCGCTGTTCCAGAGGGCGGTGGAGATACGCGGCTCAAGGCTTGGGGCAGATCACCCCGATACTCTGACGGCAGCCAACGACCTCGCCGTGGCGCAGCGCTTTCAGGTCCGGGCGCAGCATGGCGTGGTGTCATCCTTGACATGCTGTCATCCTTGAGATGCTGGAGCAGGAGGGCCCTCCACATCAGCCATGGCTTGAGTGCACACATGCCGTCGCCATGGCACACAATGACCACTGCGTGCGACTCCGATGTTGAAGAATTGACGGGGCACGCTGCGATGGCCTTGCAGGGCCTCCTCACCGGATAGGTCATGGCTGGGCGTGGGTTCACAAGGGGCTACTTGCTTCTCCGCTCCTCGCGCACATTGACACACGTTGTGAGGGTATCATGAAGTTGCGTATGGTGGATTCCCGTGCCCGGAGAGACATCGTGGGGCTGTGTTTGGTGGACGCCCGTGCGCAGAGAAACACGGTGGGAGGGAGGCACGCAGCCCGCAGCGCGCCCGAAGCGCTTCGCTCACGGCGGTGGGCGTGTGTTGCAGGGGAAGCTTGTCGAGGCGGCTGTGCTGTTCAAGGAGACGCTGGCGGCGCGGCGCAAGAAGCTCGGGCCGGAGCACCCGAGCACTCTGGCCTCTATCAACAACTGCGCGAACCTGTTCATCGAGCTCGGGGAGCTGGACAAGGCTGAGCCCTTATGTGTGCAGGCGCTAGCAGGCCGCCGCAAGACCATGGGCGACGACCACCCGCTGACGCTGATGTCCATCAATAATCTTGCAGTGCTGCTCAAGACCCAGGGGAAGCTCGGGGGCGCCGAGCTGCTGTACCGTGAGGTGCTGGAGCGACGGCGGAAGAAGCTCGGCATGAATCACAGTGACACCGCTGTGAGTGCCATGAACCTCGCGATGTTGCTCAACGAGCGCGGCGAGCCGGACAAAGCAGAGATCCTTTATCGAGAGGTGCGCCTTTCAGTTGAGCAGGGATAGGAGGAAAGAATAACCAGATGGCCGTGCAGCGCGGGGTTGCGCAATCTGCCCCTACGGTAGAGGCATGCCGACTGGGTTTGCAGGAGACACGCGCCATGCCTGTACAGCGCCGCGCGCAGCGTCGAGCGGAGGAGTTTGCAGGAAACCCGCCTGCGTCGCAGCTGCCGGGGATCTGTAAGACGCATCGAGCAGGGAACCTCGTCCTCCACGCCTCTCCGGGGCAGGCGACCGCGGCGGAGGTGGCAGGTGCAGAGAGGACGAGGTCGCTTGCGGGCGCCGCAGCCTCCTCACCGAGTCGTGCGAGCTGCGGGTAATCCCCCAGTAGGTCGCAGTAGCGAGCCCCGAGCCAAGCCGCAGGTGCTATGTGCCCCCTGCGTGACAGCAACGGCGGTGTGTTTGGGGGGTAGCCTCAGGTGTTGCTCGCGCGGAAGCACGCCCTCGGGGCCAAGCACCCGGACACCCTGGCCTGCCGGGAGAGCCTCGGGGAGGTGGTGGCCGCGCAGGGGAATGCGGAGCAGGCGGAGCAGCTGCTCGGGGAGGTGCTCGAGGCGCGCGCCACAGATCCTGGCCGTGCTCACCCGGACTATCTGACGACCCTGGCGAAGCTGGCCGCGGTGCACCAGCAGCGGGGGAACCTCCACACCGCCACGGCAATGTGCCAGGAGGTGCTCGCCGGGCGGCGCGCCGCGCTCGGCAATGACCACGTGGACACGCTGCAGGCCATCGTGGACCTGGCGAAGCTGCTAGGTGAGAGCGGGGACGTGGGCAAGTGCGCCGTGGCGGAGGCGCTGTGGAATGAGGTAGCGGAGCAGCGCGGGCGGACCCTCGGGGATGCGCATCCCGGCACCGTGGAGTGCCGGGAGGGCCTCGTAGCTCTCGCAGGGCAGCGTGGGGCCGCGATTGCTGCAGCGAAGCAGAGAACCCCGCAGGGGCAGGGGACCCAGAGCCCAATGTCACCCGCTGACAGTGGATCGCTTGAGGGCACCCCTAGGCAAGGGGGGCCGAAGCTGGATATGTCGGCGATGGGCCAAGACGGGGGGCCGAAGCTGGGACAACAGCCAGTAGTAGGAAGCTTAGATGATGAGAAGCCGGAGGTGGTGGCGTTGGTACAGACGCCGGCAGCAGGTAGGGGAGCTGATGACACGCCGGAGGTGACGGCATCGGGACAGACGCCGGCAGCAGGTAGGGAAGCTGATGAGACGCCGGAGGAGGTGGCGTCAGCACAGACGCCGGCGGCAGGTAAGGAAGCTGACGAGCAGGCGGAGGAGGTGATGACAACGCCGCCACCACATGGACCGATGGAAAGGACCCCGGAGGTGGACACGCGGCAGCAGAGGGCACTGGAGGAGTGGGGGAGGCTGAATATGAAGGAAGCAGGGCTCCCTCGCCCCTCCCCTAGGGACTCCTATTTCGTGTCCGCAACCCCGAGGGACTCGATCTTCCGGAATACCCCGCCGCCGACGCCCAACTTCCGCCTGGCCGCCTCCTCATCGGAGCCGGGCGCGCCCTCCTCAGGGGGCCCCCTGCAACCGGAGGCGTTCCAGCGCGAGAAGCTGGCAGGGCTTAGGGGGTTACTGGGTGACCACCATCCAGATACCCTGGCAGCGGTGAACCAGCTGGCCCACCAGCTCTTCGAGACGAAGAACTACAAGGAGGCGGAGCAGCTGGCCACGGAAGCGCTGGCGGGGATGCGGGGCAACCTAGGGGAGGACCACGTGGAGACGCTCCAGGCCATGGAGAACCTCGCATCGCTGCTGCGCGCGAGCGGGCAGGCAAGGGAGGCAGAGCCGCTGTACCATGAGCTCGTCAGGCGGCGGCGTGCGACCTTAGGCGAGGCCCATCCCGATACCCTCTCAGCCATTAACCTGCTGGCTGCGCTGCTGAGTGCGCGGGGGGCCATGAAGGAGGTGGAGGAGCTCTACAGGGCGGTGCTGGCTGGGAGGAGGTGGGAGCTGGGCGACATCCACCCGCACTCCCTGGCAGCGCTGAACGGGGTGGCCATTGTGGTGAGCGAGCAGGGGCGCCTACAGGAGGCCGAGCCGCTGCTGCGCGAGGCGCTGGATCTGCGACGCCGGGAGCTGGGGGAGGAGCACCCAGGCACGCTGGCGTCCGTCATCGGCCTGGCGGTGCTGCTGAGGAAGCGGGGGCAGCTGCCAGAGGCGCTGGAGCTGTATCGTTTGGCAGCGGCAGGGCGGCAGGCAGTGTTCGGCAGGGAGCACCCGCGGACGCTGAGCTGCATCCAGGGGCTCGCGGTGGTGCTCCGTGATCTGGGGCAGCTGCAGGAGGCGGAGGAGCTGTGTCGGGAGGCGCTGTCCGGTCAGCGCGCGGCGCTCGGGGAGACCCACCACGACACCTTGACGTCGCTGAACGCGCTGGCGGTGCTGCTGAGCGACCTGGGGAGGCTCGACGAGGCGGAGCCGCTGTACCGAGAGTCCCTTCAAGGCTTCCACGTCAGCAGCGGAGAGCACCACATTGAGACCATCAACGCGCTGAACAACCTCGCCATCCTCCTGAAGAAACAGGGAAAACCAGCGGAGGCGGAGCCGCTGTTGTGGAAGGTACTGGAGAGACGCCGGTCCGAGCTCGGCGACCTCCACCCTACGACGCTCTACTCCATGAACTCGCTGGCCGCCTTCCTGAACGGCCAGGGGAAGCACGAGGAGGCGGAGCCCTTGTACGTCGAGGCGCTTGAGGGTCGACGGAAGATCCTCGGCAACCAGCACTTGGACACTCTGGCCACCATCAATGGCTTGGCCGTGCTGCTCTGCCACCAGTTCCGCCTGGCTGAAGCGGAGCCCCTCTACCGCGAGGCGATGGAGGGCTTCAGGTCCCAGGTCGGGGCCGAGCACGCCTGGACACTCAACCCCATGAAGAATCTCGCGGCTTTGCTGAAGATGCAGGGCAAGCTGGACGAGGCCACCCTGCTGTCCCAGGCCGTCCTCAGCCACCTGCGCGTCACTCTCGGGGATGACCACGCCTCCACAGTCCAGCATCTCGGCAGCCTGGCCGCCACCCTCAGGAGCCAGGTGCCTCGCAGCCAGCCGACCCCGCGATGCCGCCCGCGATTGCGCCCTGCCGCTTTGCAGCCCCCGACGCCTGAAGGCGCACAAGCAGACCTCCGCATTTCACCTGCGCTGCAACAGCCCGCGCTTTGCGCTTCACCACCTCACCCAGCAGGCAGAGCTTCGCGCTCCTTTCGTCCTGGCCGTGCCCCCCGCCGCGCAGTGTGCCTGGACGCGTGGCATGACCGCGCGAGATCGTGATAGCATGACAGCGCGAGAGCGTGATAGCATGACAGCTCATGACAGCATGCCAGCGTGAGCGCATGACAGCTCATGACAGCATGACAGCATGGGAGTGCCTCTTCCAATTCCCGCTGGTCAAATGCCGCCTGCGCCCCTTCAAGCTTCCTCTTGCCTCCGCCAATCCAGTCGGCGCACCGGACCGCCTGTGCTGCCCCCGAGCTCGTCCATCTCCCGCCACTCCTTGCATATGCACGAGCATTGCAACGTGCGGGGCTGTGAGTATCGCCCGCTCCGGATCCCCTTTTTGACGCCCGTCCTCTCTCTCAATCTCACGCTGTTGTCAGAACCACCCACTCCACCCCCCTTTGCGATTCTCAACCCCAGAGCCTCTCCCCCGTTCCGCCCTCTCTCTTTCTTGCCCACTCCCAACCTTTTTGCGACTGCCCACTAATCACATCCCCTGTGCGAGGACGATCCATTCCCAATCCTTTGCCTGCGCTTGCCCCGCCCTGTGAGAGGGGGCGGCCTGCTCTCACCATCCCCTATGAGGGCTGCGGCAGGGGCGGCTCGAGGAGGCGGAGCCGCTGCTCCGAGAGGCAATGCAGAGGCAAGCTGCAACCCAGGGCGAAGGGCACCCCGACACGCGGGCATCTCTAGGGCTACTGGCCGGACTGCTGAAGGAGCGCGGCGGCCAGGCCCACCTCGATGAGGCGGAGGCGCTGTACCGCAAGGCACTGGCATGCGAGCGCGAGGCGCTGGGCGACGATCACGTCGACACGCTGGCGTGCTCCCACACTTTGGGGGTGCTGCTCGCCGAGCGCGGCGTCCCGGACGAGGCCGAGGAAGTCCTTCGGGTGGCTCTCAAGGGTCGCCGGCTGAAACTCGGGGACGAGCACTCGGTGACGCTGACCTCCATCATCGCCCTCGCAGACCTCCTTCGCAGCCAGGTCCGTGGGCGTATACGGCGCCACTCATCCTTCTGTGTGGCCCGGGTCTGCGCTGCCTGGGACCTGAAGACGGGCCTTACCCGGCATCGCGTGTGCCTTTGCCTTGCGCCGCTGGGGTGGTAACACCCCAGTCACCCGTCGAAATCAAGGAGCCGCCCCTGCACTCGTATAAATCACGCCCTTCTTGCAATGCAATCAGCAAAGGGCCCTCCATCGTTGCGAGGCTGTGCCGGTTGCACGGGAGCTGTGCCCCGTTACTTCACCGGCATGCGAGTGTGCACGCCGTTGTTGATGGCGGCCCGTCGTTTGTTGTGCAGGGCAAGACATTGGAGGCTGAGCAGCTGTACCACGAGGCGCAGAGCTCCAGCCCCTCCAGGCTCGCGGCGCACACAGCCTCTGTGAGCAACCTCACTGTTAAACTCGCGCGGGGGGGGGAGTCGGAGGGCGCCGACAGTCCCAGGGTGGCCGACTTCCCGGGCTTGCACAAGGACCTCCTGCGCGCATCCGTCCTCACGCCCACCAGCTTCACCCCGACGGCAACTCCAACCGGGAAGAATGCCGCGGAGAACGTGCAGCAGCAGCAGGGGGAGTTGCTGCAGCGGGAGACTCTGGCGAATCTCCGGGAGAAGCTCGGGGACGGGCATGCGGATACGGTGCACGCGGCGCACAGCCTGGCCGTTCTTCTCAGCAATCAGGTGCGCACCTCGGGGCACCTGGCACCTCTTGGACACATCTTGCATATGGAATACTTCCGAGTCGTAGGATCCTCGGGGCCGATGTGTGAATGCTGTACGATCCTTCAATCAATCAGCCTCTAGAAGCGCAGAGCGTGGAACTTGAAGCGCGCCTCCTCGTGTGATGGTCCTCACCGAGTATAGAAAGTTACACTCTTCGTGAATCATGTGCTTGAGTATGGAAAGTTACACTCTTCGTGAATCATGTGCTTGAGTATGGAAAGTTACACTCTTCGTGAATCATGTGGTTGAGCATACTCTTCGTGAATCATGTGCTTGAGTATGGAAAGTTACACTCTTCGTGAATCATGTGCTTGAGTATGGAAGGTTACACTCTTCGTGAATCATGTGCTTGAGTATGGAAAGTTACACTCTTCGTGAATCACTCAGCTGGAATATGCGCCAAGTGAAACTATGCAACGCTCAGGTTTTATCATTGATGACGGGGGTGGCAGGCAGCGCGCCCACAAGTGGTTCGCCTTTCATACGCAGTTATTTCCGTGAGAGGTTTCAGATTGTTTTGCGATTCCGTAACCAAGACGGTAGAATCGCAGTGTATAAACCTGTTCTCACCAGAATTGTGGCATACCCAGCCGTGCATATTTGTGACGCTGTCCACGCCAACGACCCAACCACCCCTTGAATGATCCCTCGCTGTGTCGGGCATGCCACAGGGGCAGCTGGCAGAGGCGCAGCCGCTGTACCGCGAGGTGCTCGCAGCACAGCGAGCAAACTTGGGCGGGGAGCATCCCGAGACTCTTGGGCTGATGCACACCCTGGCTGGACAGCTGGTGAAGAGTAGCAGCTTCGAGGAAGCGGAGGCGCTGCTCCGGGAGAGCTTGGAGGGCCGGCGGAGGACTCTCGGAGACGACCACGTGGACACACTGGCATCGATGAACAACCTGGCAGCAGTGCTGAAGGAGCGGGTGGCGCTGGATGAGGCGGAGGCTTTCTATCGCGAGGCGCTCCAGGGGCGGCAAGCCAAGCTTGGGAAGGACAATCCGAGCACGCTTACCACCAGCAGCGGGCTGGCAGTGGTGCTGAGCGATCAGGGCCGATTTGAGGAAGCCGAGCCTCTGTACTGGGAGGTGCTGGAGGCCTCCAATGCGCGGTTCGGCAGCGAGCACCCCAGCTCCCTGGCTTCCCTGAACAACCTCGCGGTGGTGCTCAGCCACCAGGTCTGTCCCCTGTGGTGGGCCCTAGGCGAGGCTGGCCGTCTGCCGCATGCTAGCGCGTGGTTCGATCTTGGCATCTGTGTGCTGACGATGCGCGTTCAATCTCTTTCCGAGTGCACCGCAGCGGCGGCGTTCCCTCTCTTTAGGAGTGCACCGCAGCGGCGGCGTTCCCTCTCTTTCGGAGTGCACCGCAGCAGTGGCGTTCCCTCTCTTTCGGAGTGCACCGCAGCAGCGGCGTTCCCTCTCTTTCGGAGTGCACCGCAGCGGCGGCGTTCCCTCTCTTTCCGAGTGCACCGCAGCAGCGGCGTTCCCTCTCTTTCGGAGTGCACCGCAGCGGCGGCGTTCCCTCTCTTTCGGAGTGCACCGCAGCAGCGGCGTTCCCTCTCTTTCGGAGTGCACCGCAGCGGCGGCGTACCCTCTCTTTCGGAGTGCACCGCAGCAGCGGCGTTCCCTCTCTTTCGGAGTGCACCGCAGCAGCGGCGTTCCCTCTCTTTCGGAGTGCACCGCAGCAGCGCGAGCAAGGGACCCTTCGAAATAGCAGACAGTAACAAAGCCATATCACGATCCCGCCGCATCCTCTCGTGCAGCCGCGTTTTTGGCAGTGCGACGGAGGGCCGAGGGAGCCCAGCTGCAAGTGCGAAGGAGAGCCGAGGTAGCCCAGCTGCAAGTGCGACGGAGAGCCGAGGGCGCCCAGCTGCAAGTGCGACGGAGAGCCGAGGGAGCCCAGCTGCAAGTGCGACGGAGAGCCGAGGATGACGTGGCCCCAAAAACTTCGGCTGGCAATCGTGCAAGGCCCCCCAAGGCTGCAGGTGGCATCAGGTGCCCTGTCACACCCTGGGTGGCAATCGCTGCCGACTGATGCAGCTTGATGGCTTGGGACTGATCTGCGGTGCCTGGGAACAGGGGAAGACAGAGGAGGCAGAGGTGATGTTCAGGAAGGCCGTCGACGGACGGAGCGCAAAGCTCGGCAAGGAACACCCGAGCACGATCAACTCTGTCATCGGACTTGCGAACCTGCTGCGCGACGGCGGCAACCACAAGGACGCGGAGCCATTGCTTCAGTGGGCGCTGGGTAGCACGCGGGAGGTGTTTGGCAACGGGCACCCCCGCACCATCAAGTGCCTCAATCACTTCGCCGTGCTGCAGCGTGAGCTCGGGGACCTCGCCCAAGCGGGGGTGCTCTTCACAGAGGCGCTGCAGGCCCGCCGCACCGCTCTCGGAAGGGAGCACCCGAGCACGCTCACCGTGGTCAGCAACCTCGCAGCCGTGCTGCGTGACGCCGACGCCCTCAGCAAGGCGGCGCCGCTGTACCGCGAGCTTCTGGAGGTTCGGCGGCAGCAGCTCGGGCCCGCTCACCCAAGCACGCTGGCGGCCCTCACCGACCTCGGCCGGCTGCAGCTCCGGCAGGGCCACCTGAAAGAGGCGGAGGCGCTCCTCACGGAGGCGCTGGCTGGAAGCCGGACGGTGCACGGGGGCACTCACCTGGAGACGCTGGCATGCATCAGATGTGTGGCGGAGCTCTTCGTGGCGCAGGGGAAGCTGGAGGAGGCCGTGGTGCTTCAGCAGGAGGTGCGCTTCCCGCGACCAGGGGATGGCGGATGGCGTTGCAGCCCTGCATCGGGATCGCAGCCGGCTGAGCCATCTCTGATAAGTCCGCTTAGTTGTGAGCGGTACGAGAGAGATGACCGTATTCCTGAAAAGCGCTGCAGGTTCTCAACTCGGTAGAATCTAATCCGTCCCGTGCGCCAGCGGCATGCTGTTCTGTGAGGCGCGGCCTGCTTGTAGTCGATGACGGAACCCCTCGGTTGCTCCCGCAGCATTTCGTTGAGACTGAGCCTGCAGGGGGCTGCCAGGAGCTGGCGCTGCTTCGCGGGAGGCACCCGAGCCAGCACCCAGAGATGCTCAAGACAGTGAACAGCCTGGCGATGTTGCTGAGCGATCTAGGATCTCTCGAGGAGGCGAAGCCGCTGTACCTGGAGGCACTGGAGGGGAGCCGCAGCAACTTGGGTGATGATCACCCCGAGACCCTCAACCTGGCAATCGCGGCCGCTAGCCTCCTCAAGGACCTGGGCGACCTAGGCGCCGCAGAGACTTTGTACAACGAGGTGCTGGAGCTGGGGCAGCGGGTGCTCGGGATGGAGCACTTGACCACTGTGAACGGGGTCCTGGGACTAGCAGACCTGTGGCGCGAACAGGGCAAGTCGCGCGAGGCTGGGGCGATGTACGATCGCGCGCTGCGCGGCTTCCGGGCGAAGCTCGGCAGTCAGCACGCCAGCACCCGATATTGCATGATCAGCTCCGCTAGCATCCTCGGCCAGGAGGGCCAGGTGAGTCCCCTCGCGTGTTCCATGAAACCGCGCACGCACCGTGACCCACTGCCAGCTCCGCCGTCAACCTCGGCCAAGCGGCATTTAGAATCGCGAGACCGCCTCGATCAGCATCCTCGCTGGCGCACTGTGTGTCCGCCTATTGCTGTCTTTCCCTTTGCAGTGAAGCTCGCAGAGGCTCAAAACCTCCCGTCATTATGCGACTGCAATGCCAGCCAGTCAGCATCATTCAGCGTGCCTCACATGCGGCCTAGGCTCCCCACGTCTTCAATCCGAGTGCATTGTGGGGCTGCTGCGGGCCAGGTTGAGGCGGCGGAGGAACTGTATCGTGAAGTGCTGCAGCATGGCCCTGCGGACCTCGCCACGGACCATGAAAACACCCTGTGCGCCATCAACTGCCTTGCACTACTGTTGAAGGACCAAAATAAGCTGGACGAGGCGGAAGCACTCTACCGGCACGAGCTCAAGCGCCACCGCGTGGGCCTTGGTGATGTGTCACTTACGACGGGAGACATTGCATTTAACTTTGCCCAATTCCTTCAGCACCGGGGAAGCTATGCAGATGCCATTGCAATGTTCAAGCTAGCTGTGGACGCATTCCGTGGCATTTACGGTGAGGAGCATTCACAAACTGTTGAGGCCGCCATGCACGTGGAGCATGTGCGACAGCTGATTGGCAATTGATTCCAAAGGTTGAGCATATGCAGGCTGAACATGGTGTTGCATTCAGTGCGAGATTCCAGGAGCTTCTTCATGTAGTACATGGATGGTATGTTGGCCACGGGACGGAAATGAAAGCTGATGTAAGAGTAAGAATGGGCATCTCAAGAAAGTCCATCCAAGCACTATATAGAACCTGAAAATTAGGAATGGCTGTGTGCCATCATTTTCAGAAAGTGAAAGACGTCACCAAATAAATGGATTTAATAGCACGGTGTGCACATTCATCATGTTCAGCATAAGTACGCCCTTCAGGGAGCAACCCCAGCAATCATATTCTGCAGAACATACAAGCCATGATGTAATATACCAAATCGTGACGTGTGTATAGTGCATTGCGCACACCACTTATGGAAGATAAAAGCTTACATCAGCAAGGCATACATGATACCTTTCAAGTATTTATTGCGGTGGGCGACTTTGAAAAAATCGTTTACTCAAGATGGCATGATGTTGTGAACTACTGTGGCGACACTTCACGAAAGTGGTTCGTGAAAGCGGAAGCACGTCGCCTTCGTGAATCGCAAAATTGGGTAAATGTGATATATATAACACTTTGACACAGACTAAGGATCCTGTCAGAGGTCATAACCGGCACTGCCTATCACAGCTGTCTGAGCAGATTCCGGCAAAGGATTATAACCGATGCGAGGTTAATGTAAACCCAGCCAGAATGCACATGCATCGCAACAACGCATAACGTACACAGGTCGCCGAAACACGGATCACTAGGTCGTTCCCCAAATCGGGGAGGTGGGGGCCGGAGGTTGCGTGTCAAAGAGATGGATGCAACAATCACTACCCCCCTCAATCTGGATGGCACCGCGGCGCGGGGGCTGCATGCCAAAGAGATGAAACATGAATGAGATAATCATTCAACCATACGCGTATTCCGGTTATTGAATATTGGATAGTCCATATGTGTCTTACCTAGTATGGTATTGCCATTTAGTCATGTAGATACTGGATATTGGATATTGATATTCAACAGTATTTAACCGGTAATGTGTGTAAGCACTCAGCTGTCATGTCAGCCTGTCACACGACGGCGACAGCGACATATCATATCTGATATCATTTTATATATTATATACCCATAGAACCATACGATAAGGATAGGCATCTCTGTAAAATGTATTTATAAAAAAGTAGCAGAATCCAAACATCCAGGCTTAAATCCCAGGGAAATAAATCATATACATATACAAAAAATGCAAACGGGTCCCATGCATGTTCACCAATAAGGTCAAGCGCATATCAGCCAAGAAAAACGGGATCACAAATGATGTTAGAAGCATACCCAAACGCGTGTACACGTTGAAGCATATTGCTATCAATTTCTATAAATGTGCTGAATACTAATAACACTATGACTAGCAATCCCACGCCCGATGCCTTTTGAAGCTAAAGGGAAAACGCAATCATGCGTGTGGGATAGTAGCCACGGGGGTCCAACGTGTGCAGATTGCAGTTGACATCTCCAAGCGCCGCCGCCACCGCCTCCGTCCCAACTGCTACAATGCTGTTGTCTGCATCTCGCACCCGCAGCCCTCCCCACATGCTTCAGCCTCGCTCGCATATCCCCGCCGCCTTGCCCACTTGCAACTGGCCACCCTCGCCCGTTCCCATCCTCCCACATCACCCACATGCTCACCCACATGCGCCCCTCTCTTAAACCTACCGCAGCAGCAGCAGCAGCAGTAATAATAATATAGCTTTACTACGGTTCGCTCGAGCGAGTCGCTTATAGGACGTTGAATTTCCCAAAAAAATATTGCCTGTAAATAGATTGGGGATTTGGGAAAAGCCTAAAGCCCCCACACACACACACACATTTCGGGCCGAAGGCCAAAATCCCCCCTCGCGCCCCCACATTCGGTGGGGACCAAAGCCTAAAGCCCCCCCTCACACACACACACACCACCCCACTCCCTAGGGCCTAAAGGCCTAGAGCCCCCCAACCATTTACATGCCAAAAAAATTCAAAATCAATGTCCTATTATATGAACTTGCTCCCAAAGCCGTCATCGAAACGGAATTCAAGTCCAGGAGTGCGGACGGCTGCCACACCGCCCCCGTTCGCATGCGCTCGGACCAAGTAGGACCTGCCACTATATACGCGAAGGTACGCGTCTGCCACCGTTGCTAGCCGTTCAAGGCATAGGTCTGGAAAGTCCTTCAGGCCGGGCAGCTATAATCGGTAAGCCGGCAAGACCCGACCTGGTCCCGTCGACCCTCCCCTGATAATCGGTTCACGCCTCCTAGATATCGCACCGGGCGACCGGGATCCCCGATAAGTTCGTAGGATCCCACGACCAGGGGGGTAGGCGTCCCGACCACGCGGCAACGTCGTCGGTGCTCAGGCCACACCCCTGTACGCCCGCAGGCCACATCGGGGCTCAGTCAAGGCCCAGAGCTCTGAGGCAATGCTGCCACGTGGCCGGGACGCTGCGGCCCCTGACCCTCGCTGGCATCATAGGGCTTCCGTGGGGGCCGGAGGGGACGTCACCCCTCGCCGCCCTGAGGTGCGAGTCACTCGTCGCATATCGCCTGTCCGCCACTGTCAGCAGTGATGCACAATAAAACACTCCCCGGCATTTTATTATTCACCTTAGTATGTTTTCCGGAACCCTTAACTGCCCGTTAAGCTTCCCCTGTAGTGATATATACGTGTAGTTGTCAAACGTGACTTATATATATATTCACCCTCTCCATGAGGTTATGAATTGTGCCCGTTCCACTTGACGGGTCGCTTTAGGATTTCGGAGACGTAATTTTGGTCGCGTGGCACCAGCGACAACCACACAAGCGGAAGTTTGAGCGCCAGCTCTTCGACGATTTGAGCACCAGCTCGTCGTCAGTTTGCACCAGAGAACGTCCCGCTGTTACCGTAAGTTTATGGCAGCGGGTAATCTACGGCGTGACGTATCTCGCCACATTTAGGTCTCGCGTAATCACCCGCTACGAGTCCGCCAACATCAACGCTCGCTTGAAAGCGAGCCTGCGCATCGGATGAGGGAAGCGTTTACATAAAAGACTTGTTTGCATACGTGTTATCTTTCCAAAACAAGTTGCATAGACTGGACGGTCAACCACACATATCGCTGTGGGCTGACGCGTTTATTTGGAATTAACCGTTGTACCCACTACTTGAACGCGTAAGCCCACAACGAGATGTGTGGCTGATCGTTCAGTCTATGAGATTTATTTTGGAAAGATAGATTATTTTCCGCGAGAGGTGACAGTACACTGTCAGATGCTCACGATGGTTCTATGGCTGCTATCCAAATTGCTAGTCCTCCCACAAGCGGACCACTTCGCAATGGCTATATAGGTCGCTAGCTTGCCCTTTAAAGCATATTCAAGCCCTTTTTCATGATATTTTTTAGTCCATCGAATATTATTTTGCATGGGTTCGTCCCTAGAGTGACTTTAGGGTCACGCTTAGCGCGTTAGCGGGTGTGATCTGCCGTGGGGATGCGATTTCACAAACTATTTCGCGAACTAAACATTGGTCCTCCCACAAGGACCGGGCTATAACTCAAGCTAACTCCCTCCTCGAAGGTCCTTTGAAAATTTGAGCAACCATGGTGTCAAGTTCTCGAGCTGCTCTTTTATGCGGCGTCTTGTCACAACTTTCATCCGAGGTCATCTTGACCCTCAAAATATTGGTTGAAGCAGCACCGGGTGTCAAAACTGGAAAATGCCTTAAATCTCCCAAAAAGAAATTGCCGTTCGTCCTGTTCAACGATGCATACACGCCAAAGTATTGCACATTATGGCCATGTAGATGGCTCAAACATTCAAGTATTTTGTATATATGCCGACCATAGCGAGACGATGGTGTGGAAGCGCCATGCACGCAATCAATCTAGCATCCGCGACATCACATCAGAGCCAAAATTAACACTTATATTTTCTGATATTTGACCAAAAATGATAGGACATTTCGAGTTGGGCGCGAATATATGCCCACTATGAGATTATCAACGTGTGTTCTATTATAGACATGATTGTGCACAATGCTACCGTGTTGCTGGATCCTTAGACGCATGCTCAGCCTCCATATACTATCATTGAAGATGCGGTATTATTTTGAGTGATTTTTAACATTGGAAAAAAAAAATCCGAGTTGAAAATTTTGAGGGATGCATATACAAATGCAATCGTTGTAGATATATGAGGCGGATCCATACCGAACCAGGCATCATCTAAGTATAGACCCTGTATAGACCACCTTTCCTTGGACGCACCTCCAATTTGGGTTGGCATGCCCAATTAAATTATTTGAAAATAGGTCCTTGTGGGAGGATCACATTCAAATCTGGTCCTCCCACAAAGACTGTGGGATAGTAACCATCTAGTATGCATATGTAATATGTGTGATATGCTCATGCTGTTTATTGTGCCTCCTTGCCAGGCATGCGTCGAGCCGCTGACTCGACGCATGCCCGATCACCCCCTCTAACGCGCCGCGTCCAGACTCCTAAAAGCTGAACGGATCCTGCGTGCGCAAGAAGCATGTTCTTTCTAAGACACCGAAGAATTAATATGTAAACTTGCATTGTGTTCGGCATACAATTGTACACCGAACACCACACTCGTTGCACTACTGTATCCCGCTTGTTCACGGTATGTCTACGGATATCACACTATTAATTGCATTTGCCTACGGGATAACGGGAAGATGACCATTAAAATCATTTGCTTACGCGCCGACTACCATTCAAATAATTTGCCTACGCGCATACTACATTAAAATCATTTGCCTACGCGCATGCTACCATACATGACATTTGCCTACGCTTATTGCACATTTAACCCTTCTAAGATATCAATAATTGATATCAAACAGTGCCATGTGAATATTAGGGTTATTAGTATTTCCAATTCTCTATATATTCTGAGTTTTCACTTAAGTGTTCATGGCTGCCATTATGTTGTGCTCTATCGTTCCCCCTGTTAACCGTTTCATGAGGCTGGAATGCATTGCACCAACTTATTTAGAAAAAAGCCCTTTCAACGCCCGTCGTTTCCCCTTACCACATTGTCCCATGGCGAAGCGAAGGACCGTTGAGAAAATTATGAGCAGTAAATGTGGGTGCGCAGCTCTTTATCCTTGAGCTAGTCAACGCCAACGGCAATCGTATCCGCGATATCGATGGAAGATAAATAGATGATTTGTTTTAATAATCCTGGAAATTAAATTCATGATGACACGCGAGACGATGCGAGACGATATGACCGTCACGCTGGTTCAGAATTTTTCGGGATTGAGACGGAAATGACGTGTGAATTCCAGCGCGTATATAAATCCTTCCCATCCGTTACAGTAAAACGCGGTCTATAAGAAGGCGGGGATAAATGGCCAGCGGCTAGCTTCTTATTGGGTGGGTGTCAGATTTGAGTTCCTAGCGCCAATCGGAGTCCTTTGAAAATACGGATTCCAGCGCTGAGATTCTTAAAACCGCACATCGCAAATCGATCCAGCGCTCAGGTTCTTCTGAGAGGGGAAATGTTTGACCCTCCCTCCAGCGCGGAGTTTCTTAATTCTGCAGTAGGTTTTACTATTACTAGACTATTACCCAGCGCCTCACAAAGTTTGCAGTTTTGCAGTTTTTTTGTGCACGTAGTATTGTGTATCGATTAGAGTATGGACGCTGACGCGAAGGCGTCTTTAAAGGCTTTGAAACATTTGTTAGATGATGGTTTACTTTCGAGCGCCGGTGGCACCGGTCGAGATTAATGCTATGCCTAACGGGTCCTGGGTTGCCTTCAAGCGTGCTGGAGCCTTATAAGGCTCAATAGGAATTAGTGCAGCAGCTATAGCTTTCTTGTTCACCTGTTACAATATTTTTCCTCACAGTATTTTATTATTTTTAAGTGTTTGCATATGCACGTTATTACCTCAAATGTGATGCCTAAGCAGAACTGGTTTACAATTAGTCTTGTAATACCCCTAGATAGCTGCGTGTGCATGCTTGTATGTAAGCACTAGTGATTGGTACTCCGTTTGTTGACATATAATTAATGGAACACAATACATCAAGATGAGCTCACATTGAACTCATTGTTCAGACTTTGGTCGATCATATATACTATTTGCTATTATCAATATGTGGGATGCAACCCCACTAGCTTCTTAATTTGGGTATAAATTACAAAGCGGTGGCCATTTTCTAGCGTGCCGGACTTCTTAATTCGGCATAATTGAGCTGTCAATCAGTTGGCGGTAACCTAGCGGCTAGTTTCTTAACGACCTTCTTAAAATATGCAAAAAAACTAGCGGCTAGTTTCTTATAGCCCGCCTTCTTACCCGGTATATTAGCGAGGAAATTACCTCTGTACTGTACTGTCGGTTTTCTGTACTGTACTGTCGATTTTGGGGAATTATGTGCCGACGTGGCAGCCGTGCGACAGTACAGTACAGCCCGAAGGTTTAAGCGAAATATTATCGCTGTGACACTGCGCTGCCCTGTTTCATCGGCTGTGACACTGTCATAGCCAGACGAGAGAGGGGCATGCAGTATTTTCCACCACGTTTTGCGGCCCTTCACAGGTACTTAGTTACCCGAGTATTTTTGGCAGGTACAGGTACTAGGTACTACCTGCTACCCGTACCTGTACCTGTCAAAAAATACCTGTACCTGTACCTGCGTCGATTTCAAATATCGAAATGTACCTGTACCTGGTACCTGCGGTCCAGATTTTGCCAGGTAATACCTGTGACGAACAGGTACTTTTCAGGTACTTTTCGATTTTTGCCACGTCGCGGCGTCATGGCGACGCCAGTGAGTGATCTCAAAATCGTTGGGGCGTGAGCCTGAGACGCATCGAACGGACGATGCTTAATTCGGTACATAAATCGATGAATCGATGGTGTTTCGCCCTTCGGTAGCTCTAAACGACGCACTAAAGGCGTAAAGGGCAGTTCCCCCTCGATTGTAATCTGGCATCGATTTGACAGTACTCTGGCTTGCCAGAGGTTACGAGCTTCGGCCGCTGCGCGGCCGATCGCGTGATTCTCGACAGACAACAATGGAAAGCAGCTCGTAATACAGAAAAATAAAAAAAATCCTTAAAAAAGTGAAAAAAACGCGTCCGGAGGCTCGTGGTCTCAGCCAGAGTAATTTGACAGATACACTGCAGTTTTCCCAACTTTTTACACACTTAACTTTACGAGATAAAACTTGGTGTGTGAATATATCTTGTTTAGACGAGCATTTTGGTATGTCGTTTGCTATCATAGGTACGATACATCAAAATTTTCGACATTTTTTGTAAGCCGGCATCGGTTTTACAGACAAAATGATTTTGCTAACTTTTGATACACTTAACCTTTTAGGCTGAAACTTGCTATATGAATATATCTTTCTTAGACGAACGTTCTGATATATCGTTTGTTATCGTAGGTGCGATAAATCAAAAGTTTCGACACGGTATATTGCGTTATCGCCCGATTTGAGGTGCGAATAGCGGTTTGGTAGGCCTAGAATACGAAACGTGAAAAGTACCTGAAAAGTACCTGTGGTACCCGCGTACTACCTGGTACCTGTACCTGTACCTGCATGAAAGTACCTGTACCTGGTACCTGCGTCGATTTCAAAATCGAGAAGTACCTGTACCTGGTACCTGTGACCCATGGGCCCAACCTAAAAGTACCTGGAGGTACAAGGTACTACCTGTGAAGGGCCCTGACGTTTTGTACTGTCGTCTGTACTGTCGTATACAGTGGGGGGAACCCTATATGTAGCCTCGCGCGATCATGCGCGCGATCGATCGTACGCGCGCGATATCGATCGCAGAGTATATAATTTATATTCGGAAGTGAGTTGGCTTGAGTTATTTATATACAAAATCGTGGTGTTACTATCTATAGCCACGATTTTTCACGCGCGATTGGACATGGGTGTGGTCAGACTGGTAACCCTATAGGCCAACATGGATGCAGACGTCATCGATACGCCATATCACCCAAACGACGTATCCAAACGAGATCTTTGATGGCCCCAATGTATAAATCTGGGGGCATTTCACTATACGCGCTGCCTCCGCGACGCCAAATCGAAATATTAAGAACGCTGTAATGAAAAAACAATGAGGAATCCGCATCGAAATTCGATAAAATCAGACTGTTTTTTGCAGTTTTTTAAACATAACTGCATTTAGCAAGTACACGATCAAAAAAATCAGCAAATTCGTCCGATGGTAGTATCCGCCCATCTGGACCGCGCAATCGTCTGATGACACAGCCGACTTGGTGCGTTTACGCTTCTTGCAACTCTCATTAGACCGGTTTTCTGTTTTCTTTCACGATTCTGTCGTTTACCTGTCTTGTCGAATATATCACGCGTTTGCACGCTATTTATTAAAATCCCGCGCTATTTTCGGGGGCTGCTTCGTGATGGTGAAGCGCATACATGGGGATAGTCAATCGAATGTTAATATAAATATTTATATTCAGAATTCCCAGTGTCCCCATGATTCCATCCTGATTTCACTGAAATATTCGCGATTTGCGTCTCTTTAAATATGCAGTTTGTTATGAAAATGAGGTGTTGGCCTATAGGGTTACCACGTCTATAGGGTTCCCCCCACTGTACTGTCGTCGGTACTGTAGTCTGTACTGTCGGCTGTACTCCGTATACTGTCGAGTGTACTGTAGCATGTACAAACGGTGCGCCGAAAAAAACACCCACCAGATCGCAATGACCGATTCAGATCAAAAATTCAGGGTTTTCGATGCACTGTATGTTCAACCTAAATTCGCTAACTCATTTTTTCGAAGCGCAGTAAGTTTTCATGTATTAGTATGCCACTTAGGAAGTATACCGATACTTCAAATTGTTCCAAACGGTGTCCTACGTGTTAGCGCGAGAAGATTCTTGAAAACGAGCCTCATTTCGTTGCCTCACACCTTGTAGCGCTCAATCGAGCATCCGCTATACCCCCGTTCGTGCGGGGGTATATCGGATGTGCGCAACGGATGCGCAAGAGCCTCAACATCAATATTCTGTTTTACTTTTTACCTAACTCAAAGCGAATCTAAAGATACAAGCGAAAATCCGTTGAAAATCCGTTTTACTTGAGAAGTGGAAACTTTGCGCGAAGGGCTAAGCCCGCGGGCATCTCAAAATGTTGAGAATGGCTTACTCGATCCCGAGATTGTTGGTACCCCCGTGATACTAACAGTCTTGGGAATAACATATGACCCATATGCGTGCTTAGTATCACGCAGATGGTTCATATGCATCAAGTCAAACAAGGACTGCAGCCCTTTTCGCTTAGCGTCGGAAAACTAAAATGAGAAGTTGCGAGTGGCGCAAATAGGTCTGAACGGGAAAAATCGTTCTGATCGGCCGCTCTGAATCGCTGAAATCGTCATTCTGTCATTTTCGGCGATTGTGAGCCGTCGTCACAAATTATCGTCCCATTGCGACGCTAACAGTGAGGGCCGGGTGATAATTTCGGCGCACCGTTTGTACCGGCCGTTCCGCACCATACTTAATTTCATTTTGGCGACATCCACGCCTCCGCCTCTATACTGCCGTCCTTTTTGTCTGCATTGTACTGCCGTCGACGAAAAACGGTGGACCTCCAACCAGAGACGCGGAAATTGACATGCTGTCACGGACGCAGTACAAAGACGAGGCAGTACAGACCAAACGACAGTACAGTACAGAGGTAATTTCCTCGTTAAAATTACGGGTTATAGACCGCGTTTTACTGTACTCCCCCAAGGTGCTTGCTCATATAAATGCATATAAATGCGCATCGAGATCTACATCATTCTGCGCATTTGATTTTGATTGTAGTCTTGAAGTGCAAGTCTTAAGTCTGTCATCCATTCACTCGACGGATCTACAGCTGAGTTGGGTGTGAAAGACTACGGTGCCACTTCACAGCGTTTATTGCTTTACATGTGTCCCACAATTAAATTATGGAGGACTTAAGCGACTATTTAGAGGGAATGTCTGTGGCGGGCATTGTGTACGAAGATAACAAACCTAGGGTGCTTCACGGCGCGAGCGAGGGTTCATACCTTTTCAAAAAGAGTGCCACCTTGAAAAAGTGGAACAGACGCTGGTTTTGTCTCGCCCGTCAGGATGACACTCCAGTCCTTCGATACAAACAGGAAGCTCAAGATAGGCATGATAAGGGCGTGATCCGCCTGACGGGCTCTGTCGGATTCGGAAGTGCCATAACGAGCCACCCTGAGTGGACATCTTTCTGTATCCAACTTGCACTCTGCTTGTGATTTTCAACTATGTCCCCTGATGTGGGGTTATGCGCGCGCGTATGTGTGTGTCGATTTTTTTCGAGTCGTTAATTTTTTTTCGCACACAACTGTGTCGCGTTCTCACGCTCTTTGCAGCTTCGTATGCGGTGTGTTCTCCTTAACTGTAACCAAGATGTTGATGATGGAACACGTCGAACTTTGCTTGCGGCGGAGAGTGAGGCTGAAGCGCAGGTCATCGAATTGCTTTGCCTTGCCCTCACGAGTGGATCCCGTACAGCTCGTTAGTGCAAAACGTACCACATTTGTAAAGCTGTGTATCCAGCTGCAGCGGCTGCTATCGCCAGCTTGGCGCCTTCACTTTGTCAACTCCCCCCCTGCTTCTTTCTGCCTCAACGTTTCCACAGCGCAACTAGGGCAACCCGCTGCTGGGAATTTCAGGTGGATGTCACGGAGGAGTGAGCAGCAAACTTCACGACCTGCTTCCTGTCGTTGACATGCGGTCACAAAGTGGCTTCGAATAACGGCTTTCAGGCTCGCTGGGTCACTGTCCTCAGGCATGGGTCAACGCCATCCTATGCGAACTCCGAAGTGCCATTCCGCCGTCATTGCCGCAACCGACGTCTGTCCCGCAGTCAGATCCCGAACTGAATTCTCGCCCTCCTCAGCCGACGTCATATCACTTCGAGGCGCTGGCCTCCTCCACCTCAGCTGAAGTATCCACACCTCCAGTGGAGCCGCCCTCGACCGAGGACGCCGCCTCTGATACCGGACCTGCAGCGAATGCGGAACTGCTGGGCTCCGCAACGCCGACCCTCGCTCCAGGCACCCCCGACGAGGACCTCGGCGCCGGCAACC
Source organism: Cymbomonas tetramitiformis (assembly GCA_001247695.2). NCBI lineage: Eukaryota > Viridiplantae > Chlorophyta > Pyramimonadophyceae > Pyramimonadales > Pyramimonadaceae > Cymbomonas > Cymbomonas tetramitiformis. The sequence goes on from LGRX02034122.1 coordinate 39,282, forward strand.
AAGGTGAGCCCCTCAGAGCGGTCAGCTCCATGGGACCAGTACAACCGTCGACCTACGGCTCCGATCGGTCCAATACGGATATGTCGTGCCACGTACGGCCGGAACGGACTTGTGAGTTGGTTGTCTTGCGTGCACGAGCTCGGGTGTGTGTGACTCAAGCCCGTGGTTACAGAGAGAGGCTTCCGCTCTGCTGCGGCCCGCGTCTCGAGCCTCGAACCTCGATCGTCCCTGTTTCACCAGGGTCTCTGTTGGATTTTTTCCCAGGAGGGGAACGCTTACCGGAGGCGATGGACATCACGCCTATCGGTATCACTGCAGGCGAGATTGCCGTCCCTACTGCGGCGTCCGAAAGGCAGTCCCCGGCGCCGGAGGAGGCCACACACACCCCACTCGCCACCGCTACCCAGCCCTCGGCAGCCTCCTTCACGCAGTCCCCGGCGGCGTCTGCGCAACGCAGCCGCAAGTCGACGCCGAACAGCGCAGCAAGCACCTCCTCGAGCGGGCTCGGCGGCCTCATGCGGTCGATGTCGCGCATGATGAACAAGGACGATACTCCGCCCACACGTGGAGACTCAGCAACGCTGCGACGCACGCAGACTGCCGCCGTCCGTGTGGATCCCGATCAGAAGATGCTGGATGCCATGTGCGCCAATCCCTCCCGACTTCTCGCCTCACCCTTTTGTTCCCAGCGCCCACCTCCAGCTACGTCGGCTTCCTGGCGGAGCCCTGGTCGACAAGTGTCATCCGTATCGCCGAGTGTGGGCGTCCATGCGAGCGGGCCTCTGCTGACTGGTGCCTTGTGTCTTTCCAACAGGGAGATGTGGAAGAGTGCCATCAAGGTCAAAGGTACTCCTGCTCCCGCATCAACTCCCCTCGTCTGCTGCTGTCTCACTGGCGTGTTTCTTGTAGAGCTGCCGATCGCCTCGCTGGTGTGGCCGTGCTAGTATGCGTTAGCTTGCCTTTGCCTTGCTTCGGGCACGCGAGATAATACACCACACTTTGCTTACGTGGCTGCACACCAGTCGCACTTTGCTTACGTGGCTGCACACCAGTCGCACTTTGCTTACGTGGCTGCACACCAGTCGCACTTTGCGTATGTGGCTGCACACCAGTCGCACTGTGGCAGCATCCCACCTGAGTTGGTTGCTGCAACACCCTGAAAACATTAACGCTGACGATGTGGCAGAATTTAAAGGTTGGCCTGCCAAACTTGGTGGTGTCGGGGTTTGCAAACCCTACACGTTGCTCTAGGGGATGCAGAGATCGGGGTCCGAGGAACAGCAGGAGATTGAGGCTTGGCGAGGTGGAGGGCGCCAGAGGAGCGGTTGGAGGAGACTGAGCAGCTGCTCGAGAAAACCAACATGGAGCTTGAGAAGGTGCAAGGATCCCCCCAGCACTGTCAGCCGGGCCCTTACACCGCGCGCTCCTCCCGCCCTTACACCGCGCGCTCCTCCCGCCCTTACACTCCTCGCAAGAGCTGCTTGCCGGGCTGGCGCCTCTTCTCGCAAAAGCTGTCGTTGCTGTCGGCGGGCAGTCGCACTGCTTGTCTCTCTTCACCAAAGCTGCCTGGCAGTCGCACTGCTTGTCTCTCTTCACCAAAGCTGCCTGGCAGTCGCACTGCTTGTCTCTCTTCACCAAAGCTGCCTGGTAGGCGCCTGCGCCATGTGTCCTATCTGAAGCTGCCTGGCAGGCGCCTGCGCCATGTGTATTATCTTAAGCAGCCTGGCGGGCACCTGCGCCATGTGTCTTGTTTTAAGCCTCCTGCCGGGCACCTGCGCCGCATGTCTTTGTATTAGCTGCCTGGCGGGCGCCTGCGCCACGTGTCGTGTCTGAAGCTGCCTGGCGGGCACCTGCGCCACGTGTCCTGTCTTAAGCTGCCTGGCGGGCGCCTGCACCATGTTACTTGTCTCAAGCTGCCTGGCGGGCGCCTGCGCCACGTGTCGTGTCTTAAGCTTCCTATCGGGCGCCTGTTCCACGTGTCTTGTCTTAAGCTGCCTGGCAGGCGCCTGCACCATATGTATTATCTTAAGCTGCCTGGCGGGCGCCTGCGCCACGTGTCTTGTCTGAAGCTGCCTGGCGGGCACCTGCGCCACGTGTCTTGTCTGAAGCTGCCTGGCGGGCACCTGCGCCACGTGTCTTGTCTTAAGCTGCCTAGCGGGTGCCTGCGCCACGTGTTTTGTCTGAAGCTGCCTGGCGGGCGCCTGCGCCACGTGTTCTGTTAGCAGCCTTGTGGACTGGGCAAATCGCCGTGGTGTCACCGAATCTTGAGGGCACACTGCTCTGCACTCACCTCTCTCTTGCATTGTGTGTGATTGCCAACCTCCGGCCGGTATTTACTGAGAGCTTGCCGATGCATAATTTGTATGCAGCCTAAGCAAAATCTTTTCTACAACCAGCAACAACTGTTCTCTCCTGACTCAGACCCATAGACCATTCCCTGGCACAGAACCACAGACTTCCCCTGAACGCAAAGTCCAGTCTGTGCCTAAGCTGCCAGGATTCTAGCCTGAGTCTGATTTGTTGCGTACTTGAGCCCTTGTCTGCTCTCCTGGTTCTCTGGTCAGATTGAACTGAATCTGCCTGGGGCGCTTTCCCCTGTCTGGAAGGTTGCCAGCAGGGTCTCCTCCGCGCGTGCGAGCCGTTGCCAATGCTGCACGAGGCGTCCGCCACATCAGATGGATCTACCTGCCTGCTCATGCTGGACCCAACTCACCGCTGACAACTCGTCATGGGTTCACTCGGGGGTGCAGGAGCGGACAACGGCAAGACAGGTGCAGGAGGCACAGGAGGTCGAGGCAGCAGCTCTGCGCGCGCGCATCGCTGAGGTGCTCTGCTTAGCCCTTGATGTGTTCTCCTGCAAGGGCATCGCGCTTCTCTACCAAGATCTCCTGCAGGGGTCCCCTCGAGTGCCGTGCCAGGCTAAATTGTGTGCACTGTGTCACCTGCATGCCAGTCAGGACCGCACGATGTGCTCGGCATGTACCCACTTCCAGGATCTCAACGGTTATAAAACGCAGCTTCTGGATTACGGACCGTGTGTCCGAGACCGTTAAATTGTCCAGGCAAGAGTTTCGGGTTTGTTATCGCCCAGGCTTTCATTCAAAGCTCACAGTGTGCGGCTTGCTGATCCGACGGCGACTCAAGCTCACAGTGTGCGGCCTGCTGATCCGACGGCGACTCAAGCTCACAGTGTGCGGCTTGCTGATCCGGACGGCGACTCAAGCTCACAGTGTGCGGCTTGCTGATCCGACGGCGACTCAAGCTCACAGTGTGCGGCCTGCTGATCCGGCTGACTCAAGCTACAGTGTGCGGCCTGTGATCCGACGGCGACTCAAGCTCACAGTGTTCGGCCTGCTGATCCGACAGCGACTCAAGCTCACAGTGTGCGGCTTGCTGATCCGACGGTGACTCAAGCTCACAGTGTGCGGCTTGCTGATCCGACGGCGACTCAAGCTCACAGTGTGCGGCTTGCTGATCCGACGGCGACTCAAGCTCCGAAAGTCACCGTCAATAGCTTCGTTGGGTACCTGCATGGACACTGAGCCTCGTCCCCGGCGCTGCTTGGGTGCAGCTGGAGGCAGCGGATTCCCTGAAGACGTCGATGAATCAGCAGGTGCAGTTGGGCAATCTTAGTAGCTGTGGCCCGACAGTTCAGCTGCGCGCGTGTGAAGGGGCTTGATGAGGAGCAGGGAAGGCAGGCCGTCTCTTTGCACCCTGAGGCAATTCAGAAAGGGAGTCTGCCTTGCCCGCCCGGCGCGCTACTTGCAGCTGGCTCATGTGGGGCGCATGGAGTTTGGTGTGGGTGCACCCGGACACGCTCACCTCCGTTGCCCGGTCGATGCTTGGCTACCCAGAGCATCCCCGGGGTGTGCTTGCCGGGGATGAGCTAGCGATACGATAGAATGGTCCGTTGTTACTGAGTCACTAGTGTCACCGTGATATGGTCCACCCCCAGTAAGGCAACCGTCGCTATATGAAGCTATATGCTCGGTTATATTACATGCTATATTATCTGATGTTGCACACCTGTACACTGGTCCATTTGGAACGATTGTCTAGATAGATTGGTTGTGTGCACTATTAAAAGAGGAACCTCCCTCGGAGCCTGTACACTTTTGTCTGGACCAATCACATTTCGTCAATCGACTATAGTCCAATCACACTCTTTAGTTCGTTAGGTTCGTGGAGTTCCAGATTTCCAACATGCTCTTTTGGGCAAAACTGTCATGAGTCCTGTCGTGTGAACCCCCGTGCCCCCGTGCGAACCCCAATGTTTCACACCCGGAGGCTTAGCAGTGCCCGTGATACGGAGCAGCTGAGGCATACTCGAGCACTGGGCCTGGCAGTGCACGCCTGCGCTGCCGAGCCGAAGCGATGTATGGTAGGTCCGTGGATTAGTCTTGGGCCGCGGGGAAGTGCGGGCGGGGCGGGCTGAAAGCAGCTGGAGGAAGAGAACACGGAGCTGCAAGCACTGCTGAGGCGCGCGGAGGAGAAGGCGGAGCAGCTGGAGCAGCAGGTCCGCGAGCAGCAGCACAACATTTCCATTCAGGTGCTGGCCGCAGCACTGCGCCCCTACCCCTTCAGCGTACCCTCCCACCTTCGCCTCACCCGTGTACCATCCACTGCCCCTCCCGCCTCCGCCCCAGCCTCTGCGAGCTCGCCGCAACGGCGCTGGGAAAGTACTTTGGCCCGTTGCAGATTCCGGAGGGCCGCCGCCTTCTTTGCGAGTTGCCGGGCGGAGCCGCTAGGGGTGACGAGTGTGAAGGAATGACGAGACTTGCGAATGTCATGATTTGAGCTTCTGAATATTGCCAGGCGGAATGGCACTGAATCGCAACGATAAGAGAAGCGCAATGCTGAGCGTCCGATTTTCATCCCCAAAAGGGTCGAGTGGCATCCGATGGCACATAAAACGGACGTGGGCCTCAACGATGCCCCATGGAATCGGCGCCTTTTTCTTCATAGCTGACACCGTATGGTGCGAATCCGTAAACGTGCTGATCGGAGGCGTTGTGGGGGACCACGGGACCAGGGGGCCCAGCTCACCGGGCTGCAAGAGTCGTACTCCTCGCAGCAGGAACTGACCGCCACGTACAAGGCTCAGATCGATTCGATGCAGGAGGCTCACGAAGCCACGCAGAGCACGATGGACGACCAGCTGCGGCTCATTGGCAGCCAGCAGGCTAAGATTGAGACAGTGCGCCGCGTGGCCTCTCCCCACAGCCAGCAGACTAAGATCATGCCCGGTTCATCATCTGCATTGGCAAGCTTTATCAGCGTCCTGCCATGCCCTTGGGCTCAATCATCGAATCATCATGCGGCGCGCCGCATGATATTAAATTCTCTCTGATAAAAAACCGCGGAGCTCTGCGAAATGGCTCGGAGCCCTGCATCTTGCAGTGTCAAGTTCCGTCGTCGCAACGCTCCGCTGAGCGCTCCTGGTGCGGATGTGGGCGCAGCTCCTGAAGCGGGCCGATTTCCAGGACTCCAAGGTTGAGCAGGTGTGCACTGCAGTCCCCGCTGAGTCTCTGAGCGGCCCATGCCTGTGCATAGGCATTTGAGATGAGTGATGCAGTGGCAGGCGCTGTGACTTTTGGGATCGTGCGTGGACAGCTTCGCTTTGTGGTTTACATTCGGCATTGCCGGCTGCGCTGCGAACATAGCAGTATCAGGATCGCCACCGATTGCAGTGGGAAATCTTCAGACCTGCATTTGGAAAACTGAGAGTTTGAGGCAAACTCGAATGGTAGCTGCACTGACGGCATGTTGGCTACATGGCTGCGTGCTGCCATGGTGTGTGGGTCGCTGGCGCATGCTTGCGCGCTGTGGGGCGGGCCATGCGACAGGCCAGAGCCATGCATCGAGGAGGCCACTTGGCGCTTTGAAAGGCTCAATCTGGCGCGAGATGTGTAAACGATGGCGCGTGGCCTCGGGCCGTTGGCTGAATCATATTGAGGCAGGTTCGTGCCACGAGCGCCTGAAGCGGCGGTTGCAATCGGGCATCAGATGGAGGCAGGCTTGCTGGCTGAGGCGCAGCGTCGTCTTGCAGCTGAGGAAGAAAGCGCAAAAGCCAAGGTGCCTGCAAATCCTGCTTTGCCGGTTTCAGCAATGATTGCATATGCCACTCCCACAAATGCCGTAGCTTCCTTAGCAGCGGGAAACCTTGCCATTCGAGCATGGAAGAGGTCCGAAAAGTGCTTAGTGATTTCTGAAAGGAAGATTTGAGCAAAAGGATTGAGGACATTTTCGTCCAGTGCCTCCACGATTTCGATTTACAGGTCCTGAGTGTGTGGCTGAGAGTGTGAGGGGTGCGTGCACAGGGCGAGGCAGAAGCACTGAAATCACAAGTGGCAGGCGCAGAAAATGTTCTCATGGGAGCTTTTGACCTGTGGGATAGGCCGGTCCGATAGACTGTGAGTGCCAACTATGCGATATTTGATGTATGCCTGCGTGTATGCTTAGGAGTGCGCCAATTTGGGTTCTAGGAAGCAAGGGCGGACATCTTTGATTATTTCCCCTGTTTGACTGCCGGCATGCCTCGAGCGAGAGATCAATTGAAGGGGAAAAGTCGCTGTGCCATCCGTTCCTTGTAGTTATGTTACTGGGACCGATGCGGTGTGGACAAAGCGATGTATTATGAGATAATATATGCAGCATATTATATCGATGCAATATCCCATCTAGACTTGGTCCGGCTACATCTTGTCGTCTTGGATAATTTAGTGGATGGAAGCGAACGACGACTACTTTCGCGTTTCCATCTATCTGGCATTCTCTCCTCGGCATTTCTGGACAATGTACCCAATCCAATCGAATGATTTGTCCGTACCTGACTTGGATTCATTTCTGCGATGAGTGTCTGACTGTCAGAGCACTGCGGATGGCTTATCCTTTTTGGGTGGGAGGCCGATGTGGATATCCCCTTCTCCATCCATTTCGTTGTCAACAGCAAGTATTCTATTTCTTCCCTAATGGGTCGACTGTTGCAATGGTGTGGGTGCTTATCCTTGGACCGACTCCTTTGGCACACCATAGCCGCAGAAGACCGGTTGTACTATGTACCCACGACGCCGGGGATCAAAGGATTCGGCACACATTCGGGAGCTCACTAGTCAAGAATGGGACCCCCTAAGCCTTATACTGAGCCACCCGAGCCCCTCTGCATCCGCACCGCCAATGGTATGTGGGGGGAGGCAGCGGGAACTTGCGTGGCGGTGTCATTGTGCCGGGTCCGGATGGGTGGGAATTCGGGTCGTCACAGCTGGCCGGGCATTTGTCTCGGCATGGGGGAGTGGCATCTCGTTGTTAACGGGGACAGTCACTGGAGTGCTTTGGATGATGGGATGTGGCTGTCCCTGTGGTGCCTTTCTGGCGGGTACTGTCTCCGTCTTTGAGAGTGTCGGGGATTCGTCTGCGGCTCGCTCCTTCGTTGTCCGGTGCCTTGGGGCTATTTCACCAGCGCCGGGGGACTGGTGATCAGCGGCCACCGACGTTGTGGGGTACTGGCATCTCGTTGTTAACGGGGACGAACACTGGAGTGCTTTGGATGATGGGATCGGTGGCTGTCCCTGCGGTGCCTTTCTGGCGGGTACTGCCTCGTTGATAGCGTCGGGGATTCGTCTGCCGGCGGCTAGCTCTTTTGAAGCGTCTTGGATTCGTCTGACGCTTGCTCCCTCTCCGTTTCTAGTGCTTCGTGGTTTTTGCACGTGCCGGGGGGAATCGTATTCTTTGGCCCGGATGTGGGCGGTACTGGCACGTCGCTGTGAACGGGGACAGCCGCCGGGTGGAAGTGGGGTTTGAGAAGCGGTTGTCCCTGTGGTGCCATTCTGGCGGGCACTGCCTCTTGGAGAGCTCGGTGGATTCGTCTGCCTTTGCTGCAAGGAGAGGCAGAGGGTGGTGAAGTCCACGTTACTTTGGATCTTTTATTGATTTTATAATTAATTAATTCGGGGCGCATTTTTGAACACGTTCAGTTTACTTTTTAAATAAATTATTGTGTCCACTCCTACAATACAATTAAAAGTGAATTAATACACAGGCATTTCAAATAAGAAAAAAGTCAAAATTAGCAACTAATTAATGTTTTGGAACACAAATATGTTGGTTTGTATCGTTGCGAGAGAAAGTAGAGAGGGGAAATTGTGCAACAATCGCTATTTCAAATCACTACCAATTATCAGTTCACACTGCACAACCATGTGCCCCTCCACAGTTAATATATGCGTGCAACTGTGATGTTCTAGAACGCAAATGAGCGTGTTTGCATTGTTGCAACAAACACTGGAGAGGGAGAATTATGAAATCGTTGCTATTACCAATTACTGTAAAGTATCAGTCCACACTGCACAGTCACGTTTCCCTTCAAATGTCTACTATACGTTTCACAAAAGCGAGTATTGCTCAAAGCCATCACTATCAGTTCAAAGTCATCGCTATCAATGCATTCCTACACATTTGCCATGTGCTTGCTGCGGCGGATATGTGCACCAAGGATGTCTAGGGTTTCCTCCAACACCTCTGCCGGAATGGTCCACGCCGGATCGTTTTCTTCACAGTCCCATGCATGCACAACCTCAACACTATCGCAAGGTAACCAAACCTCAACTGGCTTCCTACCAACACATAATGCATTGTCTTTTACCACCTGCATTTTCGACACCCGCATGGTGCGACGGCGGCCTTCCCAAAGTCTTCAAGAAGCGCCACTTAATCTTACTGTCAGACTTATTCACTTCTGCAACCTCCCTGGGATGCAGAACGGGGCTGTTTGAATTTCCTACCCGGAACAAGAATCCATACCCATCTGCTTGAGTCCTATTCATGAACACCACCAAAATAACCAAAGATCCTGGCGTCATTACGTCAATCTCGTATTTGTCATCCACAGACTCGCCAGAATCCGTGGACGCGCCCTCTGAGCTGTCCTCGGGTGAGTCTTTGGCGTCGTCTTCTGAAGAGGAATCCTGTGTGAAGATGGAACACCCGCCTCGCAATCAGGAAACACAAAGACAACAAATGAGAAATAACGAAGGACCGGCAGCGCAGACTGCGCACGGCGCTTCAGCCAGGAGCGCGATGTCGTGGATCCTCTTTCCCTGCTGCGTGGTCAAAGGAAAGGGGTTTCAGACCATACTGATGGTTTACACATGGCACCCATGACTACCCGCGAAATGACCAAGTTGGCGCGGAGCTTTTACCGACATTTCTCTTGTTATTGTCAACTAAAACGGGCACCACCACCCTGTCACACGCGGATTCGTTTTACGCGTCCTACGTGGCATCTCACGGCGGCTGTGCGCTGTCAAATTTTGTTTTTGAAAACAAAAAAACATTTCTGTTCTCTACGGCCCTCCAGCAGCCCTCAGCATTACGTATTAGCGTATATCAGTCAGACCTTTCGCCAGATACAGTCAGTTTCAGCAGTTTTTGAGGTCACGCGGCACGAAATCTTGAAAAATTGAGAACATAGGATCCTGGGACGCTTTTTTCAGATTTTAATTCGGCTGCTTTTAAAAAGTTTGCATGTTCTCGAATTTCGAGTTTGGTTCTTAACTGTTCGTATTTTCGCCCCGGTCATAGCCACCTGAACACTACAATTTTGGGCTCTTTTTAGGCCTCGGGTACCCTACGGAAAAGATGGCTCATTTCTGCATAGAGTGCGTTTTAGAGCTCAGGACGGCTTCACTGAAAGCCCATAGGCTGCCCGATACACGAAAGTGTTGCCAACCCGGTTGCAGTCAGCAGGTTAGGAACCTCGACTTGTCTATTGTCGAGAACGCTGGGTTCACCGTCCAGGTTGCACGCGATGTTTTCCGGGACCTAAAAGGTCAGGATGCAGCAAACAGAAGTACCACTATTAGTAGATTTCCTAAGCAGGTGTTCGACAATTTGGTTCGGCCACTGGGCAAGAAAGTAGGGGAGTCTAACACCCGCCACGGTGGTCAAACGGTGACAGTTGTTATCACCGACCAGAACAACGTTGATAAGTTCTTTCAGTTTGAGCGCATGTTCACGAACGGGCTCGGGGCTTCGAAGGTGTTGCCAAGACGTGAGATCACGACCGTAGGAATCCCGGTGACTATGAAACACACGGTTAGCTTTTACGGGGAGCATACACTCAAAATAATATATCAGATATTAGTCTTCAACCTGCAGGGGTCCCTGAATATTCCTACGGGATATCCCCTCTCAGCAGCAGCATGGCACAGGCCTAACAGTTTTTTACCCGAGGCGGCAATAAAAGAGGCTATATCAAAAATACCTAGGAAGTTTTGGCAGAAGCGTATACGCTTTGCCCCCCAGTTACTAGATCACTCGGCCGAGTTGGCAAAGGATGCAGAAGCTATTCGTGAAGATAACCCGTGGGCAGGGTTCAGTCCAGAGGATGCAGCAATGTTGGCTGAAGTTTGGGACAAGGGCGAAAGGCGTCGGAGCGCCAGGTTGGCGCAGCAAGCTGCAGGTACGTCGGTAACGAAGTTCTTCACCCCTCCGTCCGTCGTTTCTGTTTAGTCAGAGGTGCCGTTGCCTGTTGCCGCGCGGAGTTTGAAGATTTTCTCGTTGTGGTAGCGAGACTTGTTTCTGTATTTCTGAGACTTGCTGATGATGCGGCTGGCCACCTCTATTTTTAAGCTCTGTGCAGTGCGGGACCTGAGGTCTCCCGTCTTCCGTTTGTTGCTGTGATGACGGAGGTGGGTTTTGCGCTGGCTGTGCAGGTGCTCAAGGCCTTGCATCGAGAAGTCAAGAAGGTCCCCGTGACGGAGAATCTGATCAGGTAGGTGCGCATACGCAGCATGCGCATACAAAAAAACATATTGTGCCCCGCCGTGATCGATGACTGCATCTATGTAGTTCCCCGCCTTCTGTTGTAGCGACCTTGCTTTCCTGACTCTGTGTTCTGGTGTGTCTAACACCAAGCGGGTTGTCATCTCTTGCCACAGGAGCTTCAGGGTGCGCCAGAACTTCATCGCCTTCTGGAAACGGGGATCAGAAGCTGACAACACGGTACGGACCATCCCTTCGGAGTGCTGCATGGTGAGAGCACACTCTCTCCCTATTACGTTCGGTGTTTTCTCCTCCGTCACTCCTGTCTTCTTTTTCACCTTGCGTAGTTTGATAAAGCACTTGACGTGCTGTTGCAAATATTTTGCTAACTTATCCACTTGGTCTTGTGTCGTGCAGCGGCGACGGCAGGTAATCTCGATGGCGTGAGTAACCTCCCGAAGTGCAAAGTGGAGTACGTCGGCGACATAGTCTTCAGGTGCGATATCCAAAATAGGGCCCCTATGAAACATGACCCCCTTGTGAAGGAGTTGAAACTCCAGTCGTTTTTTCTCTGATGTCGGAGCAGGCTCGTTCTGCATCTCCTCCTTGGTCTGGAAGCATTTTGAGCAGTAGGGGCATTGCCAAGGGAACATCATCCCAGGGTGGTAGAGGTGTGCTCCCTCCAGCAAAGTCGTAGTTGTCCGGAGTTTAAACTCCTTCTTTTCATGAAGTTCGTCCTTCGCTCCCTCGCAATAGGAGCAACAGTAAGTGTGGGTGCATGTAGCTAGGCCGAGCATCATATTTATCCATTTCATATCACCTCCGCCTTTTATCTTCAGCACATATACTGTGTCGTCGACTTGGATACCCTGTATCTTGATATTGTCCAATTCTTGTAACAACCTCTCTAGTGCATCCTTCACTTCCTGATATGCTTCTTTTCCTTCAAATACTAACACTGACTGGCTTGTGAAGGGTGAGTTCAGGCGGCGAAACTCTGTGTCATGCTCGGCACCCTTCGTGACAACCTTGAAGGCCACCGTGGTCTGCGATACTCCACGGAAGGCGTTGGCGCCGTCTCCCGCGAGCTGCACTACGAGGTCCGGACCCGACGGTTTGTGTGCCTTAATATATTCTGTCATTGCCTGTTTGAAAGATAGAGTAACTCCCTCCATGCTATTGATAGATAGTGCCTCAGGCTCCGCGGTTCCGAAATATTTGTTCATGAGAGCTATTGTTTTTCGTTTGCTGGCATATTTTCCTAGGGAAGGCATTTGTACACCAGGTGCAATGTAAACTTTCTCATATTTCTGTGTCTCTTCATCATACTCGTGACTGAGTGCATGTATCAGATACTGGTAAGGGCGTTCTGGAATCCGACATCGAAGTCGGATTGCAAGTCCTCGCTCGGTAGTCCAATGCTGTTCAATACGGCGGACGGTGTCGAGTTGTATTTCTCTTTTTAGGTGACTATGCCTATTCACCAGCGCCGTGAGCTGGTGTTGATAGTGTAGCGAGGTGTCTTCCAATAGGGCCCCAATTGCCTGAGCACCATCTTGTGGGTTTCTGAACTTTTTCTCGATGAACTGGTGCACATCAGCAGCCATACGTTTAAGTGTCTTCCGTTTTAAAGCAGGGTTGGCAGCAGAATCGTCAAGCTGCTGCCGACGGTAGATCCGATGTTGCTTTTTGGCCCCAGGAGTCGGGCGCGGTTGCTGCGCGCGCCTCTTCCATTTCCTTGCCAACCGATCAGCGTTTCTTCTTTGCTCCTTTTCACTCTCCAGTTGTGCTTCTAGGTTTCTAACTTTGTTTGCCAGGTTTGCAGCAGTCTCCTCGGCTCCTTGCTTCTCCTTGTGTAAAAGTTCGTGTGTGCGTGACAGTTTTGCTTTGTCGCGGTTGCTTGCAGGTGGGAGACTAGCTTGCTGGGGAAGTTCTGCCGGTTGCTCTTCAGCATGCACTGCAATAGCTGTAGCTTCCACTTGTGCCCTGGCAGCTTCCACTTGTGCCCTGGCAAATTTTCCTAACTTATTCCCTCGTTTAAAAGGCATGTTCGTATGTAAATATATAAAAAATAGCCAAAGATGTAATTTTGGCTGTGGGGTGCATCTGTCTCGCGAAAGTGGGAAAAAAGAATGAAATTCCTGAAACTGGGACCTTTATAGGAATTTCCCAAACAGTTTGACTTCGTAGAGGCATCGTAAATCGATATCGATATCGACCTGTCATCATATTGGTTTATAAACTCATTTACTACCCGAAACCCTAAGTATTTTAGAGTCATTTTAGGCCTACCCATTAGGGTTCCTGCCAGAATTGACATCAGCAGACGTCGAATTGGCCAAAACCGACTTCACCATCGTTTTTATCAACATCGAATTAGGTAATATATGTATTAACATCACTATAATACATTGGAGATTTTTGCACGCAATACCCAAACTCCCAACTTGGTCATTTCGACCCCCCTTGGGGTGCCATGTGTATGGTGGAGGTTTTCTTCACCGGATCGGGACATGTTTTTTGCACACCGACCCGAAAACCAAAGTGGCCAGTCAAAGTGACGGAGGGCATAGTTGTGAGCCTATGCGCCTCCTTGAACATGTCAGACGCCGTGAAAGAGTTGCATACACAAGTGTTTAGGTTTCCCCTCGCAAGGTGCAAATCCTGCACTCAAGGTCTGGAGAAGCCATGTTGTCTGGCGGGTGCTCACCTTTCCGCCGGCTATATAATAGCTCGTAAGTGAGCCCAGTGGGTCGAGGCCAGGCTGTCCCACATACCGTAGCCGGCGTGTACCAAAGGCGTCCAACCTTCATCTCCTTAGAGCCAATTTTTGAATTTGCAAACAGAATCTGCGTCAACAACACTGATATTTTACTGCCAGTGCACATTTTGGGCCTTTTCGAGTGATGTGCTCGCATGCCATGCATGCCGATGCGTATGTGGATTGCGAGCGTTCTTCCAGCGCAAGAATCTAGAACGTGGATCACAAGCCCTATGCCGAAGGGGGGACCAATCCCAATGAGAATGATGGCTTAGGTAGAAAAAGAAAAGTAATAGCAATTAAATATTTCGGAGCCGTTGAAAAACGAAAAAGTTAAAAGAAAGAATCGTTAAGAATTGATTAATTTACGCCTAAAATCTGTACCTGCTACTTTTTTCTAGCAATTATTTTATAAAACCTCGTTTTGTAATTATAAAATAAATAAAAGATCCACAGTATGTGCGGTTCCCTTGATTTTTGTGGGGAGCACTTGGGTGCCCACATGTTTTCATTTTTCACCATTGGGTGTCCATGCCGTGTGGTGTGACTGCATCCATGCGTGTCATAACCATGGACCAACGGGTCCCATCCATCGACCATGAGCCACTGGGGGGCATGCCAGCAGTGTCCGCGCTTACTCCGTAACCCAGAGACCAACAGTTGTTGGGCGATGATCGATCACATCGTATCATCTTTCCATGATGCTTTGCATCTGCGGGCTGGGAATAACAGTATGAGTTGGTGGTATCTTGTCGCGGCCCCGCCCTGCTCCTGATTTGCTTCTCACAACCACTGGATGGGATGGTGGTGGCTAGCTTTTGTCGGCTGATCCCATGCGAGCCATTCAGTGTGCGTGCGCGCGTCGGTGGCATCTTGAAATATTGTTGTTGATGAGTGTTCGTGTAAGTCTTCCGAGCATCAAAATATCATATCGTCACCGTGTGTTGACATTTCAAGCGGCATCATTCGATATCTTTCTTGGAGCTATTTTCTCCTGGGATATTAACACTGTACATTGTTATCTATAAAAAGGCGTTCGGGGGTACCCAAGCTTTGCGGTTATGTATTGATGAAAATCTTTCAGGAATGCGAATAACATTTTGTTGATCTGCTGAGTTTAACTATCTAAAGCATCACTTGAACACGCACAGTTTCCAAACTTCCAACACATCGTTGAACGGATGGTTGATGGCATACGATTGTTTTCTTACCATTGATTGCCACAAGTGATCAGCACTGTGTGTGGCATGCAGTTGACCTTCGTATCGCATGAGGTGATATATTGCGTCTTTCTGCGACGCAGCAACATCAGCACCAGGTACGGTCAAAATATGCAGTTATGGCGTTGTCACTCAAATACGCGCATCAAATGTTTTGCAAGGCAGCAAAAAGAAATTCGCCTCGACGCGTTCTATAATGTGAAAACCATCTATGAGGCTGAGATCATTCTGGCCAAGACATCGAGGTGAACATTGCCAATCGAACGGTCGAATAATGGCTCGTTCGGTACAGGCTGTGCAGGAGCAGACGGCCCTCCGTGTATATGGAGGGCGGGCGTCTTGTTCGGGGGCGATAGTCCCAGTGAAATAATTTAGTATTATCGGATACGGGTGCTCCACGGAAAATAAGAAACACCGAAAATAAGGAATTTTTAAGGACCGTTCGGTAGCATTACTCCCTTGAAAACCGATGGTCACCATCCCGAATGTCCAAAAACAGGAATCGCGGGATCTCCTTGAAGCATATCTAAATATAATCCATCCCAATTATGGGTAAACTGGCGCATTTTACCCATAAATTACACATGTTCATTCCGGTTGTCGGTCCTAAACACACTATTCGATGAAAATGATATTATCATATGTCATTTTTGGATTTATATATATTTCATAAAAATCAGGGTTTAGTGATATTTATGCGCGAAATAGGGATACATAAAGGCGACAAGCTAGAAAAGTGCAGTATGCGTACAATGAAAACACCGAAATATGCATACATGTATCATTCTTTATTCAAATGTTTACGAGCAGAGTACTTTTCACCCTATACCGTCGAGGCATCGATGACTGATACTATCAGTCAGGGTGGTCGACAAATCCTACTAATTTATTCAGCATTCTATTCTGCCTCATCTTCTTCTAAATCTTCTTCCTCAGATTCGGCAGTGGCTGCTTCCTTCCCCTTCGTCGTCGGTTCGCTCTTCGTTTTGGGCTTCAACTCGGCATCCTGATCGGGCTCGGCGTTGAAATTGATCAGCCGTTGCTGCGCAGAGCTGACCATGTACTGGTCGTGGTCGAAGCCGATCGCGTTCATACCACACCTCATGGCGGCCATGGACGTCGAGCCGACGCCGCAGCAAGCGTCGAGAATCCAGTTGAGTGGATGGTCGTTCTCATCCGTCTTGCCCGGATTGTCACCGAGCATGTGGCACTGGATCAGATCCATCAACAGTGCTAGGGGTTTCTGATGGTTATTCACGACTTTGCCGTCGCGTTTGAACATCTGGTGCACAACCGGGAAGCCGCGCAAAAGTGACGCGCGGCTCACACGTTCACCTTCCCCAAAATCAAAGTTGGACATCCACTCCGGCTTTTTAGAAGACTCCCCCTGGGCATTGCTCTTTACATGGTACCCCAGGACGCCACATTCAACGTCATTGTAGCGACAGGCCTTGTTGGGGTTCATGTTCACGTTCGCCTTGTGCCAGAAGAACCGCTCCGCGCGGCCGGAGCAGTAATTGTCAATCACCTCCAGGAAATCGTTTTGTTGGACGAAACCGCAAAAGATCGCGATTGTCCATGCCGGGGCGGTGGTCTTGGCGTTGAAAGACTCCAGGAACGGTTGCACCTCCTCCTTGGTCATCGCGTCCGGAGTCTTCTCCTTGTCAAGGGCGTAATTGCAGTCGATGATCCATGATCGTCCCCGTGAAGGGCAGTCTCGGGACGTCCTTCATATCGTTCATGCTGCCCTTGATGATCTTCCAACGAGGGAACATCGGCACGTCCTGCTGATGTGTGGGCTCGTCGTGCTCCAGCTCCGCCTCTCCAGCAACCTTAGGCTCCGGCCCGTCGGTCCGCGCCTCCCGATAGAGTTTGATGTCGACTCTCACCTCGATCTGTTGCAAGCCTTGGATGTGAGCCGCGCGTGGCGCCTGCGCTTCTTTGAGATTCGCCCGCGCGTTCTCGACGTAATTCAAGATCGCGTGCGGAACTTCCCCAGACCCCCCCCGGCGCGCTCCCCCCTGAGTTGAAGGTAAGCAGCCGATCAACGACTCGATTTTCTCTTGGGAGCTCCAGTAGGGGGTGAACTCGTCCTTGAAGTCGTCCCAGGTTTGCAATCCCGCCGCGGAGTGCTTCTGCACCATGCGTTCCTTCTTGAACTGGCTTATCATCAGGCCCCCCTCTTTTACTGACAACTCCTTGTTAATAATCAGGCGCAGATACGTGTCCACCTTGTCGAACTCCGCATCCCCCGCCAAGCCGCCCAAGTTAATCCAGAACGTCATACCCATGGATTTGGCATTGTGTAGAAACTGAGCTTCTTCCACCAAAATGCCTGCCCCTCTAGACGAGCCCGCTCCGTGGTCCCCGCCTCCTCGTTGCACCTCGTCTTCCATCTGTAAGTAAAAAAACATTTTTAGCATGTCTTAAAATATATAAAAGGATGCTTTGGAAGGGAGAACACTGTAGTTTGAAGCAGAAGTAAAAAGTAATTTACCTGTCGGTTGGAGGTGACCTTTTTGCCAGCTTTCTTGGCGGGTCCCTTAGCGGGCGAAGATGAGGCCTTGCGCTTTTTGGTCTTCGAAGCCAAAGGGTTTTTCATGCCCTTCAGGTCAAACTTTCTGTAAGCCTCCATGATGCTAACGCAGAGGTCCCACGTCTGCGGCCGGAAATTGGCAATTGTCCAGTGCATGAAGTATGTGTTGATAAGCGTGCTGCCGTACACAGAATGCTTGGACATCGCTACTTGCTTCACATGCGTCTCCATCGACTGGTTCAAGTGAGACATTACGGGGTACCAATCTGTGACCCGATCGAGGTGAGCGTTGATGTCATCGTCCAGCACCGTCACCGTCTCCTCTACCTCAGGGAGTGCCTCAGCGTCTCCCTCGTGCTCAAACGTCTCCCGGTTCTCGATGTACTGGAATCCCTTGGGGTATTTCTCGGGATCCGGGAGTGAAAATCCATGATCTGATTCGAACCTCGCCATTTTTTCCACCAGCCCTCCGACCTCGTAATGCCCAGGTTGATAAGGGATACCCTCTTCGGTGTCCTCGGGGACGCTGGCGACGAACTCGGAGATCAACGCTTCTCGGTAAACGGTGTACACGACCCCATGCTTTTCGAAAAGGGTCGAACGGAGCCCTTGCATGAACTGAGTGTTGTCTTTGCCTTTCTGCTTCTGATCGATCTGGTTCTGCATCTCGCCTATCCGTAAGGACCGAATCATGTCAGGCGTGAGACCGATGTAGATCTTGCCCTCGAAGTGCCAGAAAGCTACCTCCAACGGGATTTCCTCGTGACACTCGTCGGTGGCTTGATAACAGTGCTGGTGCCCAAAAACCTTGCCTCTATATTCTCCCTTCAGAGCTTTTTTCAGGGAGAATTCGGCACGGGTTTTGACATCGTCGATCGCAACGAGACCCGCATTGAAAGGGGCCCACGGGTTCTCCTTCCTGCCGGACTTGATCTCGTTCACCCAGCCCCTCTCTTGATCCCGGCAGGCCTCGTACCCCTTTGCGTGGTACAGGCACTTGATGGGGAGACGAAACACACTCCCTTGCTCCGCCGCCTCGTCGGGCGACATCGGATTCGGCCACCGGTGCTCCAGCTCGATTTTCTTGCACAGCTCAGCTTTCTCCTCATATTCTAACTTTGCTGCATGCTCCACTTTCAGCTTAGCGTGCCACCCATGTGCAGCCTCCTCGGCTGCCTTCCTTGCCTGAGATGGGGTGGCCACTTGAGACATATCCACATTAGCGCCCGCTCCAGTATACGCTCTGGAGCCACCAGGTCCTTGAAGGGCGCGTTCGGCAGCACGCTGCACATCCGTTCTCCTGGCAGCCTGGGACAAGACGAAACTGTTCATTAGCTAATGAACGCCTTCCGCCCCGGTTCAGGCTCAAAGCGCGCGTTTCGAGGCGGAAAGCGTTCATTAGCTAATGAACGCCTTCCGCCCCGGTCAGGCTCAGGGCGCGCGTTTCGAGGCGGAAAGCGTTCATTAGCTAATGAACGCTTTCCGCCCCGGTCAGGCGCAGGGCGCGCGTTTCGAGGCCGAAAGCGTTCATTAGCTAATGAACGCTTTCCGCCCCGGTCCAGGCGC
This sequence comes from Cymbomonas tetramitiformis, assembly GCA_001247695.2. Lineage (NCBI taxonomy): Eukaryota > Viridiplantae > Chlorophyta > Pyramimonadophyceae > Pyramimonadales > Pyramimonadaceae > Cymbomonas > Cymbomonas tetramitiformis. The sequence continues at coordinate 58,126 of LGRX02034122.1, forward strand.
AGGGCGCGCGTTTCGAGGCCGAAAGCGTTCATTAGCTAATGAACGCTTTCCGCCCCGGTCCAGGCGCAGGGCGCGCGTTTCGAGGCCGAAAGCGTTCATTAGCTAATGAACGCTTTCCGCCCCGGTCCAGGCGCAGGGCGCGCGTTTCGAGGCCGAAAGCGTTCATTAGCTAATGAACGCTTTCCGCCCCGGTCCAGGCGCAGGGCGCGCGTTTCCAGGCGAAAAGCGTTCATTAGCTAATGAACGCCTTCCGCCCCGGTCCAGGCTCAGGGCTTGAAAGGGACGTACCGTAGGCTGTACAACAGGTATCTCGCCACCAAGTCCGAGGTCATCAATCACTGGCGCTGGCCTCCTGCTTTGCCAGAAAGGAGCTGTAATCGACGCTTTCCACGCCGTGTTTACATAGCTCGCTAGAAAGAATTCCTTGCTTTTTCCTTCTACTTCTGCCCTACTTCTCAAATTTTGATAAGCCGAAAGCCGATTCGTGTGCCTTGGAAGGCTCAGGGCTTCCTCAAAGTTTGCGCTGTCCAGTTCGATTACAGTCAGGTTGTTGTTCCTAAGAGCGACGAAATACAAAATTGGAGTCTGGCCTTCAATTATACTATACGCTACGCGTCTTTCCGGAAGAAGGGTACCTTCTTCTACAGTCGTAGAGATGTGTTGGGGAAAATTGTAAATCATTTCGTCACCCTGGTCGTTTGGGTCATCTGAGTGGATTACTATTCGCAAGGTGTCTGCGGGATTGTCGGTTTCTAGCGTTCTAACAATGCTCCACTTGTTGCCAAGATAGAACTGGAAAATATGATTTTCCCTCAGTGCTTGAAATGTTTCTGCTGTCGCCATACTGAAATGAGAGAAATTGGCTGTCAACTGTGAAAGGGGTGTGTGTGAAAGAACTTTGAAAAAATGATGTAACTTTAGCAAAATATTGTAAGTCATTTCTGGCGGCTGAAAATGACATGTCAAATATCGATGACAATTTTTGTCAAAAATGACATTTGCTGTCGCTTCCTGATTCGGTCTGTTCAGATCAAGGATATGATTTGAAGA